>JAVTVY010020250.1:0-74130 GCA_036873755.1 Hanleya hanleyi
CAAGACCCTAGAAAATGTTATCAGAATGCGCGAACTGTTTCAGGACATGCTGCCTGAACAATATCCTGGCCTGCCCGACGATGCTTAGGTCACACCGAACAAAGATTTGACTTTCTGAAATGGCGACTTCTGATTGGACAAGATCATACTTGAATTGTAAACATACCCAACGCAGATCCCCCAGCATGTTGTACTGGACAGGATAATAAACCATATGAACACTTATGAACGTGTTGATCTTCCATTTTCCCCAACTGTTTGCATCATGGTGTCAAGGCGTAATACTAGGGCATTAAGGTGTTCAGATCGGGTACTAAGGCATTAAGATAGGAGTTTACACAGGGCGTTAAGGCGTTACTGTCAAACTGTCCACAAAGATCACAGGGTAAATATACTGGGTTTCTGCTTTCTCTACTACTAAGGGTGATGACGTCACAGATGACGTGGACATCCCTTAAGTCGGAGCCACGAGAGCTTCAAAATGACACCCCATGCAGATGCACCATACCCACTTCCCCGGATGATTCCCGATGGTTTTGATGTGAAGTCCGTGTTCCGTTTTTTATATGTTCAAACACAATCCTAACTTTACATACATCCAGTAACCCACCCTCTCTCGGCAGGACCCGCTGGGGACCGATATTAGCCCCTCTAGATCTGGTTGATCAGGGTTTTCCCTATTTTAGAAGTAAAGTTTGTGTTTCCGGATTTTATATGTTCAAAGCCAATCCTAATTTTACATGCACCCACCCATGACTTGATCGCCCTAGAGGAGCGCTTCACTTGAACACCTCCCATGACCCATTTAGATCAATAGTGGCCCACTTCGACCCCAAAATGGCCCTTTTTCACTGCGCATGAGCAGAATGACATCTGTTCCATGTTACACCAATCCAGTCGGATGTTCCCTCACAAGTGCTTCATGATGACACCTCACTCGACCCAATCGGGCAACTAGGGATCCACCTTGACCTCAAAATGTTTACCCCAATCTGCCTGCCCAGTGCGCGTGCATACAGTCACTTTTCAACAAAATTTCAATGCCTGGCCTCGCAACCCTTCCCATCGTGTTCTACGTGGCTAGACAAGAAAAACAAGGGACCACTACCCATACCGCAAATGTCCATGACTGGGTTTACCAGTGTGACAAGCATTGTCCACTGTGCCAGTATGGATCTAGCAGACCAGGCCTACCTGAACTTCTCAAAAAAAATTCACCGCATGGCTTCGAGACCCCTCTCATCGTGTTCTACATCGCGGGACGAGGAAAACAAGATGCCACATCCCATAGTAAAATCTACAAGAAAATAAAATGACCCCCCTATACCCCATACAGGCCACTCCCCAAAGATTCACTGTCACAGTCTTATGTAGGGATAGGTAGCTCTTGCTGAGCTGGCACTGTGCGAAACCTTGACATCATAGTGACCCGGATGTGACCTTTGACTCGGATGTCACGTGACCGGAAGTGACGTCATTGTGATGTCAGAACCACGCCATACCACAAACAACATTGGGACCATCAAAAACGGGCCAGAATTTGCGGTCTTCCTACTACTTCGCTAAACCTCAATTAGGCCGTCTACATCAGGTTATTTGCTGAATTTCATTTGTATGCACCTGTAACTCTCGGATGTACAGTAAATTTCCCGGTTGGTCTGTAAACACTTGGAGTGCAGCCCTCAGATCATCACCGGCATATTGCCACTGGCAAACACGACTCCCGAAATATATATTTATATTCCAAACACACACTGTCACCCCGACATAATCACGGTCGCATGTTTCTATGGCACAGAATTACATAAATAACGGAGCTCGAGCACTGTTTACTGCAATATGACCTCCCAGTACTGTATCGCAATTTCGTAACCCCTGTAATACAGGCAAAACAATACACATTGCACACAGACCGACAACATATGTAGTTAAATGCTCGAGTGGTATAAACGTTCCAGTAGTAATGGGATGTACAAGTGCACTGGCCTATAAATAGTTAGTCGCCAACAAATTGTTAGGCTGTATTGAACCGTCTCGTGCACTGATCCTGGCCAACGAGAAGGGTTCGATACAGCCTGTCACCTTCTCTGGATTAAGGAGGTGGGAAAGGAATTACAACACATATAAGGGAAGACACAACAGAGCAGAGTATTATAATATAACCATTCAGATATATTCAGGTAAAGGTATTCTGCAAATACAGGATTCAGTATCGCGTAGCGTACAAATTCTGGAATAAAGATCCCTACTCTAAAAGTTATACATTACCGGTACCTTTAAGAGAATAGAATAAAATCTGTATACAAATCCCTATCTGAATGTAAGACGCGAGGAATATCCAGGGCACAGTCTCGTGTGGACTAGCTCTCTTCCATGGTTTTGCCGTCTTTTGGTTTCCTCCGGTCTTCGGTAGTACCCTAGGAAGTATGGGACCTCTGGTTGTCGCCAAGTCTTGGCTTCTGATGAATGGGCAAGCGTTGATTATCTTTTACGGTATCTGGTCATAGGATTGCCTGGTCACAGCAATATCCCCGTCGCACGCCCTCACGTTGTGTTGACTAGATGATATCATTCAATCTACAGATTTCAAAATGTAAAAGGCAACAACTCAGTAAGGAAAAATCCTCCATCAACAGGAAGAGCATATGCGCATCTTCAGACTGTGCCGGTAATATCCACCAAGTATCCTGTGAAAAATATCCAAAGTGTAGGATGAGTTGCATTGTCAAGAAATACTGACGGACGGATGGACAATCAGACAGACAGACAATTACATGTAGACAGACAGACAGACTTCTGTGCCCTTCTATACTACTACGTATTTAGCATGTGGTAATGAATAAATATAATCTGATCTTGAAAAAATTGGTCAAGGTCAGTCATCTTCAATTTATTTCTGGATCACTGCCAGCTGCTGCATAGAATAACTTTGGAAAGTCTGGCTATAAAGATAGAACATAATAAACACAGAATGACCTTGTAAAATAGGTCAAGGTCAGTCAACTTGGGTAGGCTTCAAGTTCATCATCCGCTGCATGTGTGATATGAATTTGGATAACCTAACTATAATCATCCAAAGAATGTTGCAAAAACTAGAATTTGACCTTTAAAATTAGGGCAAGTTCAGTGATTATCCATGGGCTTCTGACTAATCAAGGGCAACTGTTGCCCACAATGGCTATGGACAGAGGGATGGATAGAAAAACAGATGCTGCTGATGACAATAACTCTTGGCCAAAGTTGGTCAAATTAAAAACCATTACTTTGGGGTTTTGGGTATACTAAATCCACATCTCTGAACTGGAGTTCACAATTTCTCACTTTGTTTTCGCATTTTCTGGTTTAGATGACCTTGCCCTTCCTCTGACTTTTTGACCTCGAAGTAAATAGGGTTATTCTTTGCCAAATATGAAAGTGATATCAAGTTTTGTACTAATTCTGGGCATGAAACAGGAGATTTTCCATTTTTTTTTTACATGTTCTCTGCATTGAGTGAACTTGACCTTTGACCTTTTGATCTGAACATAAAATAACTTTCTTCTTTGCCCCGTCAGTATATACCCAATGTTTTGTACCAATTGATAAACTGGAACTGGAGATTTTCCTCTCTTTTTTAACACATTTACTAGCCTATGTCACCTTGAACTTTGACCTAGTGACCTCAAAATCAATAGCAAGAAAGCTATTCCCCAATTATACATTTGGTTGAAAATTGGACGCACGCAAACACTGATACACAAACAGCGATTCTATATCCCCCGACCGGGGTCCGGCGGGAGATAACAAAAGGAACAACTTTCACCCAGTGACCATTCAAAATAGCTCAATCTCACTTTGTAATAGACTTTTGCTCAGTGGTGGTCGAGAGCAGCTACATAAGAAAAATGTACCCACACACAGAATCCTTTCTAAAAAAACAGTAATAATGAAAACCATGACCAAGAACTGCCAGCCGAGGACTGCCACTCGTCACACAACTAAGGCTTACTTCTCTCCTGCATGTATACTGTAGTGTGAAAATAGGTTTAGAAAGTGACAGTGACGTATTATTTTTATTGTGGCGTGGTGTTACCATCAGAAAATCAGAGTAGGTCGATGCTGGAACTGAAATGTGTTACTGGGATGGAAGAGAATGAAAGGAGGCTCACGGCCATTTGGAATTTTCAGACAGATCAAGGCGTGACTGATGTCCTGACGTCGATAAATGTCACACCAATAAAGAGTTTGCCATTCGACGTCATGACGTCACAAGGGAAAATTTATCAATCGCTTACCAAAACGAGCCATTGAAACGTAAATGATACCTGCCAAAGTATCTCATTCTAGCCATTCACTCACAAGAGTACGATTACAAGGGAGGTAATTGTAGTGCGCAAAGAGCTGCGCAGAACATTCATTCTTGTAACCAGGGAGTCACCTTAATGCGACTGGAGTATGCAGAAATGGAGGTACATGTAGGGAGGGTCGATCACCACTGAAGCGTAACACCCGAAGTTTTAACTCCCCAGGGCCTCTATTCTCCCCCTACGCCCCATTCTCTGGCCATACACACATCAAATTCAAGTTCAAGTCAATTTTATTTAAAGACGAGGGAGTGTTTAACATAAAACATTAGCTCTGGAGAGCTATTGGTCGTCTATAAACCATATTAACAATAACAGAAACAAGACATGGACATATATGTACCCAAATGACACATGTACTGCAAGATATTGTGAATCTGTAACAATTGCGAATAGTTTGGTAACCAGTATTTGCAATCGTCTATTCAAATGACAAAATATTATGTGATCCCATGTAGATCTGTTCGCAATACATGTTTTTGATGGTAAAATTATGATCCCGTTACATGCATGAATTCTCTCGATTTAAACCAACGTGACAACTCCTCGGCTTTGCAGGAAATTGTGTATCATCGGAAAAGCTCGCCACATAAGACAAGGGTTCAATTGAACCCAAAATATGCCCGTAAAAAAAATACAGTCGATAAACAACATAAGGACCTGGAGCGGTATTTGTAGGAGAAAGTAGAACTCCGGTTACTCTTACTCTGCGGGGGTGCATATTCCACCAACCCCGGTTATACGCTTATGTATGTATGAGTAACTTTAAAACAAAATTTTTGTTAGCATAAGCTGCACAAGTAAGCTCATCAGCCTGATGAATTGGGCCGAAATGACAGTAGGTGCCAAATACAAGGATTTCAGACTAAAATCAAGGGGAGTAACTGAAGAAAACGTCGAATCAGCTCAAAAACAGTTTGTGGACATCTACACATGGTACCGACCATACATACCAAATTTCAAAAGGATCCATCGAAAAGTCTGAGACGAGTTGCATTCACGAGGACAGTATGTGGCAAATAAAAGATTTCAGACCAAAATCAAGGGGAGTAACTCAAGAAACTGTTGAGTCAACTTGAAAAAAGTTTGTGCACATGTGCACTCGGCAACAATCATGTGTACCTAATTTCAAAAGAATGCAATGAAACCCCTAGGATGAGTTTCGTTGACGAGGACTGCAGGTGCCAAATAAAAGTATTCCAGTCTAAAATCAAGGGCGGATAACTCAAGAAAGCGTTGAATTGGTTCGAAAAAAGTGTATGCACATCTATCTACACATGATACTCATCATGTGTATGGTACCAAATTTCAGAAGAATTCATTGAAAACTCTGGGACAAGTTGCCTTGACGAAGACAGTAGGTGCCAAATAAACAGATCAGACAAAAATCAAGGGGAGTGACTCAAGAAAACGTCGAATCGGGCCGAAAAAGTTGGTGCACATCTACACATGGTACCGATCATGTGTACCAAATTTCAGAAAAATCCCTTGAAAACTCTGGGACGAGTTGCATTGATGAAGATAGTAGGTGCCAAATACAAGGATTTCAGACCAAAATCAAGGGGAGTAACTCAAGACAACGTCGAATCGGGCCGAAAAAAGTGCGTGCACATCTACACATGGTGCCGATCAGGTGTACCAAATTTCAGAAGAATCCACTGAAAATTCTAGGACGAGTTGCGTTGACGAGAAAAAGTTGACGCCATACCATAATACGTCCCGTCAGATTTATGTAATTTTTTTAATCTTTAATCCATTAATGTTCATCTACGTAAACCAATCTTCTACAGTGCACGATTATTTGATCTGACATCACTATCATAGGCAAGCACGATATTATAAACAGTGCAGTCAACAAGTCGTCGAAGATGAATATGATTTCATTTTAATTGTCCGAAATACCATAATCAGCGGACACCGCTCACTTCTATACTGAATAAAATTTGTCCACATTTCGATAGTTTGGTTAAATCTTCTCAAATGCAAATGATACTGGGGAACAAGTCCAAGAGCCTGTTGATCAACATGGCTAGGAATTTGATCATGTGTGAAGCCTTAAGATTACAGTGAATGTCTGCTTCCCAGTACCTGTACCATAAACAAAACTTGTTTATTGATGTTCTATAAATGTTCATTTATGTGTGTTGACTGTATTGCTGGTCTGCAAAGGCTGTTTATCTTGGTAAATAAATTTTATCTTATCTTACGTAACACGACACCAAGTTAATTACCAAGTCGGTCCATAGTACAGGTCAGCAAGGTGTGACGTCCTTGAGTAACCTGGGGCCGATTTCATGAAACCTCACTTGACCTGGCTTTTTCAAGTGCGATTGTCGCACTTGACCAAGTGCACTTCAAAAAAAGTTCAAGTTGTGTTTCACCAAACGTTTTTGGCCGCACTTGGTCAAGTGATGTTTGAAGTGACTATTTTGGAACTCTTTTGTGCGATTTGGTAATAAATAGTACCCCCGCGGAATCAAGCGCATGCTCAAAATACTTGATGCACCGGAGCCGATGGGTAGAATTTGAGGTGTCAAGTAAATATGTCTGTGCCATGTTTGGCCCTATGAGATGAAAAACAATGCCCCTACGTGTATTATGATGCATGGGCAGGGGAAAAAAAACTCATTTTTCGACACCATCTTCCGTCGTATTTTCAAGTGCGTTTTTATTTCAAGTGCGGTTTTCAAGGGAGGTCATACCACACTTGAATTCAAGTGCGATTTCGGGTTCAAGTGAACTTTCATGAAAAGCAAAAACTCAAGTCAAGAGAGATTTTCAAGTGCACTTGAACTTTCAAGTGTGAAAATTGTCTCAACTTACACTCAAGTGAGGTTTCATGAAATCGGCCCCTGTCCCACCAAATTAAAGCCACTCATGCAACAAAGAGTTTTAATTTGGTGTATCACTCATGAGATTAAAAGAGGGATCACACTTCATCAGGATTCAATTGTGTATCTATGAGAATTGAGTATCTATGAGTACAGTATATAACTCGATAACAATCATCTATCAAAGCATGGCATTGAGAAAATCAGATAATGCTATTTACCAAGATAATTCAGCATGTCTGTATTTATCTATATTTATATCAGTTTGAATACATACCTTAAAACTAGAGATATCGCATGGACAACAAATGTTAATGAATGAATGGACAGAATGCAACATCGCATTACACGACCGTCTTCAACAGGCATATTTGACTTTTAATGATTTCTTGATTTTGGGGTCACAATCACCTTGACCTTTGACCCACATTTTGGTATGTAACACATGTCCCTCTAATGTATCTACTGACAGAATGCAACATCGCATTACACGGCCGTCTTCAACAGGCATATTTGATTTCTTGATTTTGGGGTCACAGCGACCTTGACCTTTGACCTTGACCTAAATTTTGGTACACGACACATCGTCTTCCCTCAATGTATCAATGGACACACAAAAAATCATGATTTTTATGAATTTCATGATTTTGGGGGTCACAGTGACCTTGACATTCGGCCTTGACCTACATTTTGGTATGTGACACATCATGTCCCCCTGATGTATCTGCTGACACAAAAGAAAGTAATTTTCAAAGATTTCTTAATTCTGGAGTCACAGTGACCTTGACTATTGACCTTGACCTAAATTTTGGTACATGACAAACCGTCTCCCCGTAATTTCTCAACAGACACAAAAACAATCATGATTTTTGAGAATTTCACGATTTTGGGGTCACAGTGACCTTGACCTACATTTTGGTATGTGACACATCGTGGCATGTGATACTTCATTTCCCCCCATTGAATCCAATCACAAAAAATAGTAATTTTTCATGATTTCGTGATTTTAGGTCACACTGGCCTTTGACCTTGTTTCTGGGGCACAATGACCTTGGCTATTGAACTGGATCTAAATTTTGGTTCATGACAAACGGCTCCCCATAATTTCTCAATGAACTAAACAAATTATGATTTTTAACAATTTCACGATTTTTGGGGTCACCTTGACCTTTGACCATGACCTACATTTTGGTAGGTGACACATCGTGTCCCCCTAATGCATCTACTGACAGAAAAAAAATGTTATTTTAATAATTTTTTGATTTTTGGGTCACAGTGACCTTTGACCTTCGACCTTGACCTAATTTTTGCTATGCGACACTTCATTTCCCCCTATTGAATCCACTCACAAAAAAATAGAAATTTTTAATGACTTCCTGATTTTTGACCTCTGACCTCGACCTACATTTGGTATGCAACACATCGTTCCCCCCTAGGGCATCCACTCACCAAAAATTAGAACTGTAGATAGAAAACTGCCAATGATCAATGATTTCCTGATGTTAGGCAACAGTGATCTTTGACCTCTGACCTCGACCTCAATTTTGGTACACGACATCGTCTCGACCTAGCGTATCCAATCACAAACATGTGGCTGTCGCCATCGGGACCCCTCGGGCCGGGCCCAGAGCAATTGTGGAAATAATGTTTCTGACCCAAACAACTCACATATTTGGGGTGGGCATAATTTTATCTGTATGATATAGATCATAGACAGACAAAACAATATAGCAATAGAGCAGTGATTACATATAGTAGATGTAGTTGAACGATTACTGTCTATTCACAGCAATCCATTACACCGACTTTCAATAGGCTTCTGGTGGCTGTATTAAACAACTGTATGAAGTTTCATTGTTGTGAGTGAAGGACTTTTTGAGATAATGTGTTTACAAGTATAAAAACAGACAGACATGTATAAAGGGGCACAACTCCTGAAAAACACATCCAATGGCACCGACTTTCGATAGGCTTCTGGTACTGGTTGTATTAAACAACTGTATGAAGTTTCATTGTTGTGAGTGAAGGACTTTTTGAGATACATGTAATGTGTTTAGAAGGGTATGGACCAACAGACATGTATAAAGGGGCATAACTCCTAAAAAACACATCCGATTACACCGACTTTCAATAGGCTTCTGGTACTAGCTGCATTAAACAACTGTATGAAGTTTCATTGTTGTGAGTGGAGGACTTTTTGAGATAATGTGTTTACAAGGATAAAAACAGACAGACATGTATAAAGGGGCATAACTCCTGAAAAACACATCCAATGGCACCGACTTTCAATAGGCTTCTGGTACTGGTTGTATTAAACAACTGTATGAAGTTTCATTGTTGTGAGTGAAGGACTTTTTGAGATAATGTGTTTACAAGGATATGGACCAACAGACATGTATAAAGGGGCATAACTCCTGAAAAACACATCCGATTACACCGACTTTGAATAGGCTTCTGGTACTAGCTGCATTAAACAACTGTATGAAGTTTCATTGTTGTGAGTGAAGGACTTTTTTAGATAACGTGTTTACAAGGATAATGGACAGACGGACGGACAGACGGACGGACAGACGACGGAGGCAACGACAATACCGCTCGGGCAGAATCTGCCCGAGGGGTAAAAATTGCAACTGTGGATAGAAAATGTTCACAGATATAGACCGGATACGAACACTTCAGTGATTTCCTGTTTTTTAGGTCAGTGACCTTTGACCTCTGACCTCGACCTTCATTTTGGTATGTGACACATCGTCTCGCTGTAGGGTATCCACTCACCAAAAATTGGAACTGTAGATAGAAAACTGTCCCAGATATAGACTGGACACGAGAGACGGACAGACGGACGGAAACCGCTATTATCCGGCTCAGGCGGGCGTATAATAAAAATTAAAAATTCTGACTGAAAAATTGTCGAAAAATGCCTTTTTTGAAAATGACATCAATCTGCCGTCATCAGTGTGGCCATCTTGGATTTTTTAACATTTTATTGAAGAGCTTAACCTAAACATATAGTGTGGTAAGTTGCAGCCCTCTAGTCTTAGGGATAGCGAAAATATATAGGGGCCCCCAGGTGGTTTTCTCTGTGTGGCGAGTTAAAAATGGACTGTTCCCGAGTGTAAACAAAGTGAGCTACTTTCGATTTTGATGCGGATTCGCAGGCGTCAAAATAAAATGTAATATTTTAAGGGAGTAGAGGACGTTCATTTCTAGAGGTTGAATTTTTTTTTTAATTTCAAGATTTTTTCATCAGGTTAGGAGAATATGATCCATGGAAAAAAAATAGGGGGTCACCATACTCGTTAAAAAAATATGGTAGCCAAAAGCATGTATACCACTTAAAAGCCATAACACTGAATACATAGGGAAATTTGGATTTTTCTTCTTTGATGCTCAATAAATCAAACTTCCCAAGGTCAAATTTTTCCCATTTTGCTATATAATACTAAACACATATAGTGCTTGTTAAATATGTAATAAAAACAGGGGGACACCATACTTTCTTGGAAAATATTAGCGGTATAACAGATAAACTGAGCCTTTTCAGTCCTATTTCCAGGAGGGGGTGGGGGTGAGGAATCGGGGTGGGTGTGGAGAATATTATTGAAGTTCCAATTATTAGCCATTCAGAAGTTTTCTTTTTGTTGAAAGTGAATAGGAGTGAATTTGGGGGTATTTTTAACCTATGGAGCACTTTGCACCCTCCAACCGTTGAATTTAAAATGCCATTTTTTTGGTCCGTCCCATCACACTATCGACCCACCAGTAGAACGCATAAATGGTTGTGTTGTGTCTTTTGTTGATTTTTATTCCATTTTGAGATGTCTGCGTACTTTTGTTAGGAAATTCAGCTTGTTTTGAAAAATCCGACAAATCACCATGTTGTAGCCCCATAAGAGCAGCGAAATGAACGTCCTCTACTCCCTTAAGCCTTCTGTTCATAAAATGAAATAGGAAAATGCAGGACGCCACAACAGGATCTGAACATCTTACTAACTAGACAGGCCACTGGGGAAAAGGATTAACTGGGATATATAACCCACTTTGGATATTTTCTTTTCAATTTTTCCATATTTTAAAGCTGGCATATTTTGCTAGTTATTCTGTTCGTATAAAGACATACAACAGTGGTGAATGATGGGAAGCATACTGCAGCAACAACACGAAAAAATAATGCACGTAATTGTAATAACTCAACGTTGAACAACGTAAAACATCACGAGTCGGACAGGCAGCGTTGATTCCTTTTCGATCTGTTCCGCGTTAAACAAATGAACTGGATGAAATACTTATGACATTCTGACGTTCCTGTTTCAGCGGCGGCGGAAGCTCCCAAAAACTGGGGGGGGGGGGGCTCGACTATCATAGCACTTGAGGCAAGGGTCCAGGGGCCACCTAGGCCCCTGAAGCTCCGCACTCCCAGATGGCTGTAGACGCAATCTGGTCGATTTCCGGCATATAAAACGACATACATGTATCATCACTATATAATCAACTGCATTTTGAGATTGTTTTTCTTCTCGTCATTTAAAAGAAAAATTGAGTTGATAATTTTTTAATGTAAAAAAAGTATTTTTCCTTTCCAAAATTCAAACTATACACAGTGATCTCGAAGAAATTAACATTTCAGCAGAGGGTTGGACAGCGCTGACACGTAAAGTCACCCAGCTTTTGTTGAAACTGGGGGTGGGGGGCTGTACCCTCTTCAAACTGGGGGGGGGCTGCAGCCCTCCCTGCCAACCCCCAAGCCCCCACCAGGCTTCCGTCGCCCCTGTGTTTATGTGGCATATAAAGTTTTCGATGATAATTTATTTCTTATCTTCATCCGCAAATACGCAATTTGCCTCACACAACTTGTTCCAGTGGCAGATCTCGCCCAAACAAACTCGCGCAGACAAATTCGCCTGAAACAGCCTTTGTCTGCAGGTGTTGCACACGCGTCCTCGACAGCATTGTTATACGATGGTGGCCAACAGAGACCTGCAAATTGCAATACGGTCTGATGCACTAGGGTAAATTAACCGATCAAAACCCTACAATTTACTCTGAAATGTGATAAACTACAATATCCAAACTTGGATAGGCCCTATATATCCCAGTTAGTCCTTTTCCCTCACCTATTAGAGATTAGAGTACAATTATCAGTAATGGTGTTTATTTTCAATTTTGCCAATGAGAACTGCATTGGCAGCCTAGTCAGGGGGGGGTAATTTTCACACCCTTGCCCACAACATCATAATTGGATAGCCTACCTCAATCGACAGCCGTAGCAACAACAACAACCACAACAGAGTCACAGTAACAAGTGCAGAGCAAGTTGATCAAGTGATGGAAATTTGTTATGCCTCTCCTAGGCTCTACTTTGCTTTTCTGTAGTTGAAGTTGAACGAGTATAATTTAACAAGTCAGCAACCAAAAATATGCGGCAAACAGCAAGCTGGCCCCCTTCCACTGGATGAGCAAGGCAAAACCAACCCGATTCCCAAGTACCTTTTTACTTCTTGAAAAGTAAATAATAAACGATCCCCGAGCCTCTCTTTCAATTGACAGAAATTCATTACTAAAATACTAGTGGTCGTAAAAGGTGGCCGTTGTTCGAAATCCGTTTGCTACCATACCTGCACTGTCATGACCCCTACCCATGTCCCTCACCACACTGTGGGGCCGATGAATGGTCAGATTTTAAACGTGAGAATCAAGAGCTTTTACGTTTTGGAGCTGACTTCATGAGCAGTGTGACTAACGTCACAGGACCTACGAAGTAGGGTAGGCATTAGGTCTCCGACGCGAACTGAACTCTTCGAAATCCTCACCCCCAGTCGAAATCCTGCCTATATTAAGATGGGTACTGCCCAAGTCAGAATCCCCAGTGATTTTCACAAATCACAAAAAAAAATTCATCAATAATAGGTCAGATCAGAACTTGTTGGTAACCGTCCCCTAATGCACCTTCTTGCCAAAAATCAAGGTTCTATTGTCAACGGTTCTCCTTATTTTGCCGACTAAAGGATTCAGATGGACTCACTGACTCACTCACTCATTACCGGACAATTTGCAATCTGTGGCCTACTTCGTAGGAAAAGTGCATGGAGTCATTCGTATGGTCATATTTGTAATTCAATATGAATTTACAATTTGTAGTTTATTATGGGACGCCCAGATTTCGACACTTGCAGCTTTATGAGACGCCCAGATTTCGAGACATCTACAATTCCCATTGACGTCCAGAGGCTCGTCACACAGTGGCATATGTCCCAAGTTAACATATTTTTGGTACATCATCCAGACATCTTTATTTTTAAAATGTCATGGATCTCCATTTACATTTGCAACATCTCTGCGAAACATGGCAGTGTGACTATGCGTCACAGGACCTACGAAGTAAGGTAGGCATTAGGACAGGCACTGAGCTCTTGGCAATTCCCCCCCCCCTCCCCCCAGCCCCAAGTTGAAATCCTGCCTATATTAAGATGGGCACATGCAGCCCAAGTCAGAATCACCAGAGATTTTCATCAAAAATCACCAGAAATTTTCGATTAAAACAGTATTGAATATTTTGTTGAAGATTAAAAGTGATGGGATTGAATGAATAGTTTACCAGTTACTGTGCTGATGTGAATCTGTGACACACCAACACACTCTGTGGCAGTGATTCTGTGACACACCAACACACTCCGTGGCAGTGATTCTGTATCCCGTAATCAAGGAATCAAAATTTGAAAAGAAAAATTTAGACATAATTACACATGTAATGTTTTTGTTTAAATTATATCCCAGTGTGATATATAGTCAATATTCAAGAAGTACAATCAAAGTTACTTATCTAGTTAAATTCTACCCAAAGAAAATAAATTAAGACCCTTTAAACATGCCGTCAATGCCAGATGTTGAGTTTTATACAGCTGTAGATCAGGGCTCTGGGTGCATGTATCATGCTTCCATACCCTTAATGCACACAACAGCGGCAAAACAAAGCCGCCTTGAACAACCTATCTTTATACAGGAAATTCTTCACCCAGAAAATACCATTCTCTCTCAAAAGAAAACAATTTACGTCAGGAAGGCCTTTTTTATTAAGCTAATTTTGTTAGGTAGGGGCCTACTTAGATTCAATAATTGTCATGAAATTTCTTTGGTTATATCTTAATTGCAACTATGTTTGTTCCTCAAACCTAACATGCTTGAGCTATACATGTATAACACACTTTCATTTGAGAGTCCAGACATTCCACCATTCATGTGAACAAATTGTACTAAACATGGAATAATTAAATTCACACTACCCATTTCTACAGTATCAGTACTATGTTACTATCTGTAGCAGTTGAAACCCAGTAAAACTTAAACAATTAAAACCAGTAAAGAAATTTGTCTGTTGAATAACAGAAAATATGGTATGGAGATTTGAATGAGTAAACTACTAAACAACTTACATGATACCAACAAAATGTCCCAACACAAGCTGATAAATTCCTTGGGTGGCTTGCAGGACAGCTTTGTTTCACCCTCAGTAAATTTTATCATTGTTGCTCACAGGCTAATCTGAAGGATGATACCAGATCTTTCTATGTTCTGCTGGGTTATTGCTTCAGGCTGACTTAATTGGTTGATGTAGGATATTTCATCATCAGTGGCAATTTGACCTAAATTTGAAGCCTGCATGATTTGGTCTGTGATGAAATGTTTGGATGTGAAATAGGATACACGTTAAAGGCCACAGTTTACATGTATCTATAACAATATACTGAATTGTGTGTATTAAGAATGGCAAGTTGCCTGGTAATAGTAGTGTAGATAAATGCACTAACAAATGATGGAAAATTAGCATTTCCTATTTCATTATCCCATCACGATTTGTACTGTGTTATATATACAGTGAAACATACAGCCAAGGGTTCCCAATGGGCATGACAGTGCATTCGCTGAGCTATCAATAAATAATAAAAAAAATAATTATAAATCAAATTTTCATCAGAATTCGGTCAGCTCAGAACTTGCTGGTAACAATGCCCTAATGCACGTTCATGCCAAAAATAAAGGTTTTAATGTCAATGGTTCTCCTTATTTTGCCGACGAAAGGATTCGTATGGACTGACTGACTCACTGACTCATTACCGGACAATTTGCGATCTGTAGCCTACTTCGTAGGAACATGAGATCCAAAATAAAACGTACATGTATGTACATGAGCAGTGTGACTAACGTCACAGGACCTACAAAGTAGAGTAGGCATTAGGACTTGAACGCGCCCAAGTCAGAATCGCCAGTGATTTTCATCAAAAATCACCAGAAATTTTCATCAAAAGTAGGTCAGCTCAGAACTTGTTGGTAACAGTCTCCTAATGCGCCTTCATTTCAAAAATAAATAACGATCGCCGATTTAATTTTACAATTTTTTAACAAAAGGAAAGATTAATAAAAAGTTCAGTAGATTTTAAGCTTTACGTGTGAAAATACATTTACATCTCTTTAATGGTTTTCAGTGCCCTTATCCAGGATCAAAACAACTTTCTGAATCGCATTATTTTCCCAACAATACAACACATTTTTATATATAGTACTCTAGTAGAAAGGTAGCATTTGTGTAGTTTACGGTAATTCAACTCAAGGCTGTACTCAACATAGAATAATTAAATTCACATTACCCATGTCTACAGTATCAGTTCTATGTTACTATCTGTAGCAGTTGAAACCCAGTAAAACTCAAACAATTAAAACCAGTAAAGAAATTTGTGTGTTGAATAACAGAAAATATGGTATGGAGATTTGAATGAGTAAACTATTAAACAACTTACATGATATCAACAAAATGTCCCAACACAAGCTGATAAATTCCTTGGGTGGCTTGCAGGATGGCTTTGTTTCACCCTCAGTAAACTTTATCATTGTTGCTCACAGGCTAATCTGAAGGATGACACCACATCTTTCTTTGTTCTGCTGGGTTATTGTACCAGGCTGACTTAACTGATTGATGTAGGATATTTCACCGTCAGTGGTAATTTGACCTAAATTTGAAGCCTGATGAAATGTTTGGATGAGAAATAGGATACACGTTAAAGGCCACAGTTTACATATATCTATAACAATATACTTACTTGTGTGTATTAAGAATGGCAAGTTGGTAATAGCAGTGTAGATAACAATCTCAGTAAAGTCAGATATAATATCACGGAATATTATATCTGAATTCAGCCCTATATAAGTCCCGTGCGAGTTGAAACTACTATTGTTAGCCAATCAGATGGATAGCTTGTTGTAACTATTTCAAAATCACGCCCACAGTAATTACACACGGTAGCACGTAGACTAATATATAAACATTATCGGGAAACAGTACCGGTATCCAAATATTGCATCGTTTCCGTGACGATCAAAGAGTTTACTCCCGCCGAAAAGTCTGGCTTTGTTTGGGGGTAGAAAATATCAAAAGATTGTGCCGCGCGAGATGTTAATCTCCGTGAAGTAAACGTCAATCATTGTCAGAGAGAAAAGTCAGAAATGGTCGTGATTGGCTTATTATGGGATCTCGCAGAATATCGGCGAACAGTTCGCACGAGAATTTCATAGCGTTACGTCTAGATGGTATTCCCCTGATTTACCATCTTGGTTTACCTAGATTGTGTAGATAAATGCACTAACAAATGATGGAAAATTAGCATTTCCTATTTCATTATCCCATCACGTTTTGTACTGTGTTATATACAATGTATACAGTGAAACATACAGCCAAGGGTTCACAATGGGCATGACAGTGCACTCGCTAAGCTATCAATAAATAATAATAAAAATAATTATAAATCAAATTTTCATCAGAATTCGGTCAGCTCAGAACTTGCTGGTAACAATGCCCTAATGCACGTTCATGCCAAAAATATAGGTTATAATGTCAATGGTTCTCCTTATTTTGTCGACGAAAGGATTCGGATGGACTGACTGACTGACTTACTGACTCATTACCGGACAATTTGCGATCTGTAGCCTACTTCGTAGGAATATCTGAGACTGGCGTGTATTGTGTATTTCACAGCACTTGGATTGAATACCCCATTTAGGGACGTATACCGTGTACCGGTCATGCCTGTAGTGATTTTCGTGATTTTCCTACGGACAAATCTTTGGAATATATATGGAATGACTCGTTTTCTGACTGGATTGTTTAGAAACCTGTATTCATCAAAGATTTAACAACAAACTAGGCTGGCTATACGTACATGCCTTGAAGAACACAATTAAAAAAATAAAATTAAACTAAAAAAAAGATGGTTACTGCTAACAGCCAACGTCCATTTTCTCATCCTCTCCGAGGGTGCTTTTCGCTACGCTCCATTTACCATGTAGGGGTATCGCCATTTGTTGCAGGATCCTTGCAAAATCCAAGAACGGTTCTATCTTACTGTTTTACTGATCCCAAAAACTTATATTTACCTTGATATACACTTAACAGTTATTCAATATATTTCAAAACGGCAATGCCGCTTGGTTTAAAGGTAGCTTTTTACAATTTTATACGGATTTGATATTTTTGGAACATCGCGATGTCTTGCTGGCATCATTGAAGACTGTTGACCACTTCTCTCTTGCAGAAAATTAGTTTTATTTCCGGCGGCGCAGCGCCGCCGGATTTCTGAATTCGCTAAACATTGGAGCGGCCATCTTGATATTGGACGAGTAACAGCTGTTTTCTCGAGCCATACTTTCACAGACGTGCCGTTGAGTGATCCAACTAGTTTTATATCGTAAAACGACAGGATTGTATCACCCGTTCGTGGTTAACACATTAATATTAATTCTGTTATAATGAATTCATCGAATAAATGTGCTTTAGTACTATTTTATTATGGCTGAGAGACCAAATCGATGACCATACATGATCAAGTTATTCACCTGTACCATGTGTACGTCTGCAGCAAAATGTTTGAGATTGAACTGCGAGTTACCATGGTTACTAAAAACTCGAAACAGTAAAACACGCGGATCGGATTTGTAATGTATTGAGCAATTACGAAGTCCTGTCCGTATTCTATACAAGAGTCCTTTCCGGGACTTGGTTATGAATTTGTATGTTGTTGGACCGCATGCTTCCGGGAAATACAGATTGTAATAGCCGAGATCGCCATTACAAATCTAGGGTAACTGGGCATGCGCACAAGGCGAGGTCACGAAAGGTCACTTGTACCAACGGCCGCATCCTGGCCAGGTTGAAAGTGGGTCATATCTCGGGAAAAGTACTTTTTCTGTGGAACTAAATTGTGTTCAGGGTGAATAAATATCCGGAGCCATTCTTTCGCCTATCTGGCGGTAGTCCATGAGATTTTTTAATGATTTTACGTACAGTTGCACAAAATATCAACTGTTTTCCAACACTCGGCCTATCTCTCTAACGTTAAAAACTTCCGACTTGGTACAAACAGGAAGTTCACGAAAAGCTGCGCACACGCTGCGCAGTTGCAAAAAAATGAAATGGCGATAGAGTCTATTCTGTTGAGTTAAATCTCGTGTCTGTTCGTGTTTTTAATTGATATATCTGTGTCATCCACGCTGATTAGATACAACATTGGCGACGAGGATAAGTTTACAACAGTTTGGAACTATGGCAGCAGCAATTCTGAGTGAATTGGGCGGTATTTCGAACTTTGATTGTACTGGCGATGCCTCGAAAATTGGACCCCGTTGGAAACGCTGGAAAAGAGCTTTTGAACTTTACATAGAAGGGAAAGGAGTGACCGACGATGGTCAGAAAAGAGCTCTTCTATTACATTGCGCAGGAATGGATGTCCAGGATGTGTTTTACACGCTTCCGGAAGGAGAAGGAGAAAATCCGTACGAGGAAACTATGTCAGCGTTGGACAAACACTTCACACCGCAGGTAAATGTACCTTATGAAAGACATTTGTTCAGAAACATGACACAGTCAGACACAGAAACTGTTGAACAATTTATCACGAAACTGAGACAACAATCAGAAACGTGTGAATTTGGGGAAAACTTAAATGAGCAACTCAGGGATCAAGTCATTGAAAAATGCCAGTCTCACAACCTGAGAAGGAAATTGCTCGAGAAAGGGAGAACATTGACATTAGAACAGTTATGTGACATTAGTCGAGCAATGGAATTATCTGAAAAACAGGCAAGAAATATGGAGGGGATCAAAACTGAAGTTAACAGGGTACAAGTTCAAAAACACAGTTACCAAGGTTACCGAAGGTCAGAAAGTTATGGTCATAAAAACAGTGGCAATGCAGATTCGGGGAGACAAATTACATGCTATCGATGCGGGAAAAATGGACACATCAGTAAGGACAAAAATTGTCCAGCCCTAGACCAGGAATGCAGGAAGTGTCAAAATAAAGGACATTTCGAAAAATGCTGTAAAACAAAATTCCAAAAACATGACAAGAAAAACTGGAGGGGAAAGAAAACAGGTGTTCATCACATACGCGACCATGACAACACGCTAGATGATCATGAATATGCATTTAGCATACAGTCAAGCGGCAATTCCGGATTCTCTCACAATAATTTGAAGACAAGCGGCAATACCGGTTTCCATGATAATAAGTCGAAGGCAAACAGCAACACCGGGTTTTCTGATCAAGAACATACATTTAATGTAGATTCTGAATGCAGCAACACTGGGAAACAGTCTGTTGTTATTGGAGGGGTAAGAGCCTCTATGATGATTGATTCTGGTGCTAGCTGTAACATTTTAGGCAGAGACTTGTGGGAAAATCTGAAAAAGAAAGGAATAAAATGTGAATCAAGAAAGACTGAGAAACTGTTGTATCCGTATGGTAGTTCCAACCCGTTAAAGACTGCTGGAGCATTCACTACAGATGTTTCTGTAGATGATGGAAACAAAGTTGAGTCGGTAGAGTTCATAGTTATAGAGGGACCAGGTCAGCCTTTACTGGGGAGAGAAACTTCTCTGAAACTTGGTGTCTTAAAACTGGGACCACAGATCAATTCTGTAAATTCTGAGGATGATTTTGTAAAGGAATTCAGCGATTGTTTCCAAGGGCTAGGAAAGCTGAAAAACTTTGAACTGAAAATTCCGATTGATAAATCTGTACAGCCAGAGAAACTAGAGATCATCGAGCGGGTGGAAGGGCCCACTCCTTGGGTTTCTCCTGTAGTCATTGTCCCCAAGGCCAATGGAGACATCAGACTATGTGTTGACATGAGGCAGGCCAACACTGCAGTTCTGCGAGAGCGTCACCCTATACCTACTGTAGACGAAATTCTCCAGGACCTGAACGAAAGCACCATTTTCAGTAAGTTGGATATCAAATGGGCATATCATCAGATAGAGTTGAGCCAAGAATCGCGTGAAATTACAACGTTCTTACAACACACCAGGGTTTGTATCGGTACCGACGATTGATGTTTGGGGTTAGCTGTGCACCGGAGATGTACCAACGAGTAATTCAGCAAGCACTTCAAGGCTGTGAAGGGGTGAGCAATCTCTTCGATGATGTGATTATTCATGGCCGTACCGTGGAAGAGCACAATCGTCGAGTCCGGAAAGTTCCGGAAAATATTCCGGGAAAAGGGAATATAGCAGACTCGCTGTCCAGATTGACAAGTGCACGTGGACCGGAAAACCAGGATGTGGCTGAGGACTACATTAGATTTGTGGCAGAAAATGCAGCACCAAACAGTGTTCCAATTCGCACTACATGTATAGAGCGCGAATCCGCTGTTGATTTGGAATTGTCTGAAGTGAGGAAGTGCATTCGAACTGGGAGATGGACAGATGCACCAGCCGGATACAAGAAGGTGAGGACAGAGTTGACCACACTAGGACAACTTGTTCTGCGAGGGACGAGAATCGTAATCCCTAGAAAGTTGCGTAGTCAAATTGTGAACCTTGCACATGAGGGTCATCAGGGGATTGTCAAAAGTAAGCAGAGACTCAGAAGCAAAGTATGGTGGCCAGCAGTGGACCGCGATATGGAGTATAAATGCCGGTCATGTCACGGATGTCAACTTGTAAGCCAACCCTCCCCACCTGAACCAATCAAGTCAACCATGTTACCATCAGGCCATGGCAAGCGCTAGCGGCTGATCTGCTAGGACCGCTACCTGATGGAAACTACTTGTTCGTTGTAGTCGACTACTATAGTCGTTTCTTCGAGATTGATGTCATGAAAACGACAACATCTGAGAAACTGATAGAAAGTCTAGAACGGATGTTCTGCACACATGGATATCCCGAAACGCTGAAAACGGATAATGGAGCAAATTTAGTGTCAGAAGAATTTGATACTTACCTGTCCAATCACGACATAGAACACAAGCACACCACTCCATTATGGCCTCAAGCCAATGGAGAAGTGGAAAAACAGAACAGGACCTTGCTGAAAGCTATGAAAATCGCGCAGGCTGAGGGTAAGCGGTGGAGGAATGAGCTCCATCATTCTTACTGGCCTACAGGTCAACACCACATAGCACAACTGGAGTTAGTCCATCAGAGCTCTTGTATGGCAGGACAATACGCACAAAGATGCCACAACTGAGTGCAAACTGTGCAACTGATAGTGTGCGAGACCGTGATCGCGAGAACAAACAGATCGCTAAAGACTATGTCGACTCGAAAAGATGTGCACGTGATGACGACATAGTTCCAGGCGACACTGTTCTACTTGAACAGAAACGAAACAACAAACTATCGACACAGTATGCCAATATTCCATTTGAAGTAGTAGACAGATTTGGCAACCATGACACAGTGAGATCACCTGAAGGTGTACAATACAAGCGTAATACTTCGCATGTGCACAAATACTACCGTGATCCAGAGTGTACATACCGTCGTGTTGGAGAACACTCTCCAGGGGACGACATTCCTTCGGATGATGACGATGAGAAAGAAGTCGGCGTACCGTTCTCTCAACCAAGTGTTGTGCAACGGAATAGTAGTAGTGTTACTGTTCCTACAACCCGTCCACAGCGAGAGAGACGACCCCCTACGTATCTGAACGATTATAATCTAACTTAGAACTGGAAGACATAAAAGGGCACAATAACCCCTGTCTTGCCAGCGAGGTATTGGGCAGTCTACCCAACCTCCTATTAGGGTATTATTCCTATCAGTTAATGTTCACAGTTTATCGAGTTCAGTGTTAACAGTTAACGATCACGTATTATTACAGATTGTTTGATTGGCAATCATTTGATCGCTGGAATGAACAGTAATTTAGTCAAATGCCAAGACTCATAATTGATTGAATTATAAAAAAAAAAAAAAAATGGTTTTAATAGTGTGATAAATCATTTGGATATTTCTTATAAAATGCAAGAGACGATTTGCAAGACAAGCACAAGGACAAACAACAAAGACTCTAATGTTGTTGAGATGATAGTTTATTCCAAGATCAGATTATACATTCAGTTTGAACATAAGGAGGGATGTAATGTATTGAGCAATTACGAAGTTCTGTCCGTATTCTATACAAGAGTCCGTTCCGGGACTTGGTTATGAATTTGTATGTTGTTGGACCGCATGCTTCCGGGAAATACAGATTGTAATTCTGTTGAGTTAAATCTCGTGTCTGTTCGTGTTTTTAATTGATATATCTGTGTCATCCACGCTGATTAGATACAACAGGATTGATGTGTAGAGAAAGTCGATCTGGGCTTAATTTACAATGACACACATCAATAAAGAAGTAGTGGCTTGATGATGTGTCGCATATAATGCCACAGCGCAAACACTTACATCAGGCTATGTGAAATGACTTAATACGTTAACCAGAGAACATTACTTTCAAAGTCCTAGTTTGACATGCGGTTCATGTGCACATTTTGCGAGCAAGCACTTAACTTCCGGCTAACCCCACACTTTCCAGATGGGTCCTTGTGCGAACTACATTAGTCACACCTTTAATGAAAACAAACAAATCGACGTTTTTTTTTAACGATAATGGTGCATCGTGACCTGTATTCACCAGTTGCACACATAATCGGCTTGTAATACGAAGATTATAAGCTACAAACGTTTCCGCCGGCATTGATGCATCTGCATCAATAAGTTTTCTTGTGTATACTCTGATTTTCCTTTTAATATGGTGCTAATGTTATTATGTGAATTAGGTCTCTGGAGTATGGAATCGGAAATCCTTTAACGGACGATGGAATATTGAATGACGGACTAGATGATTGTATTATTAACCAGTCGCACTCCCGAGAGATATGGTATAAGCTCCGATATTGATAGAATAAATAATCTCCTTGTCTAACAAATTTGAAAACTTAATAAATTCGATTTTATTGCTTTCTTCAAATTATTGGTGTCACTTAACATGCAAAAGCTTCATAATCTTTGTCTCGGGTAGAATTCAAATTTAAATTTGTTAATCCATATTTACTGGATTAGTCATTGGTGGGTGATTGATAAATGACCTGAGAAATAAATCATATATGCTATATTATGGAAAAATAAAGAGAGTATTTCGCCATTGACCGTTGTGATTGCAATATGGCATGTCTGTGGTGATTGAGTTGCCATCATGATAAAAAAATATCATACATATTTTTTTGTGACCGAAATATATTTGTTTTTCTTGTAACCTCAAAATAGGTAAAACACTGACCAGTTATGTCTGAAAAATCTGTGTGATGGGTCATGGAATTTCATATTATAGTACCTGAAAAGTCCTGAACAAGTCATGGAATTCGAAACACTGGGCGAAGTTTGACCTAGAAGTCTGCAGTACGGTCACACCGACAGACTATAGTAGCAACATGTCGGTGATAACCTGATTTTTTTTTTTATATTCTGAGTCTCTGACACAGATTAACCGTAAAGGAACTGGGAACTGCATTATGTCGTAATTTAGTGTATCTTGATTCTTGAAAATCTTAGATTATTGAACATTTTTCTACACCCAAGTACTCAGATTCAAGAGTGATAGGTTTTTCACTAAGATCTGTTAAGTCATATTATCCTGCTTGCGATAATATTTCAAGGTATCAAGTAAAAACGAATTATGCGTATATCTATATCAAATCCCACTACAACATTTCATTAATTGAATACAATTCCGGACAACATTCTAGAACTGCCTGAACTATATTTTCTCTCAGATTTCTTCCATATCCACATATTTTAATGAGCTGAATGTCATATGTAATAAGCAGTGCATGTACATTTGATGGTTTGTTCGCTTCATTTGCTTTTCGTGCAATAATTTGAAAATAATATTAGGTTAAAGTCTCAGTAACACAGGTTTAGCGTAATTTTGAACCGCATGGATTGATAGTTATATCCCGTAACCAAGATTACTTTCATGAACTTTCACAACACAGATAAAATATTAAGTACACGTACACGTATACGGGCTATTAGATCACTCAATTGTACCGTGACGTGCTTAACATTACTTGAGGCCAAAAATCTGTGCTTGACATAATACTACATACATTATGTATGTACCATGTAGATATATCTCTTTCTTCAGAAATAGGAGTACTCTTCCTTCTATAAACACAATAGTCCTGTTCATTGGAAGCATGAACAAGTATCCTAAATGGAGGTGGCCTTTCGAAGTCCACGAGTTCTATTTCTGTACTCAAATGAATTTCTAAGTCGTTTTCTGGAGTATGTATCTCACTCACCCATTGATTGTGTCTGTTCATTTGAACACATTGGAGATGTAAAACCATAATACCATGATACAAGTGGTTAGAATTAGTCATAGAGAGAAAGTCCCTACAATGTTGGATTGGCGGAGAGGCCAAGGTGAGCTGCCTCGAGCAAGTCAGGCACACTACTATAGTACCTGGGCATTCTGTGGGATGAATACCTGCGCCCGTACCTAAAAGAGAATGCCTGACTACAATTGGAATAGTTGAATCCTCTGTAGATTTACTTGTAGATAAAAGTGTCTAATTGGTGAATGGAATAGTGAATATGCGGTCGTCAGATTTGTCATTACAGCTTATCAATCGTAACAGGGAGAATGTTACTTCATATCCTGGAATGAGACTTGGAACATGTGAATTTACGAAGTCGAGGGTAAAAATTGACCAAGTTGTGCAGCAAGCAGCGGAGCTGAACAATTTACTCAGAGTGATGCTTCACCAGCGCATTTACAGGACCTCATGGCATCAAGTTCCACTCATCTATCTACTTCTGAACAAAGTCAGCAAGCAAAACTCCTGATCAAGTATCATTCAGTATTTGAAAAATCGTCTTGTGATCTTGGCTGTATCAATAGAGTAAAGCAAAAATAAATACCGGAAATGCATCCGGTCAGCCGGCTCCCATTGGGAATTACAAGCGTCTGGTCCTTCATAAGTCAGCCGTCGTTCATTAAAGAATATCCGCATCCATAATCCAAAAACTTTTTCCATATTCTATATAACAGCACTAGCACCAAATTCAAAGAGACGATCGTAGTATACATAAACATAGGCTAATTTCCTGCAAGAGAGAAGCAGTCAACAGTTTTCAATGATGCCGGCAAGACATGATGTTCCAAAAATATCAAATCCGTATCGCTGATCAGTATTGTTAATCCATATGATATTCGTAGTAAAGACGTCATCTAGAGAATGAAGTATCTCAGTCATGCTTTGATTGTGACTGTTCATATGAGCCCCATGAATATCTTGAAGTGCATGGGTTCATAAGGCCCCTAACCCCGGGTTAAGCGGAATTAGACACAATCACGAAACGTAACGCCATAGATTGTGCACGCTGCGCTCGTATTTTGCTATCAGCATGCGATATGTATCGCCAAATTTGATCAACTTTGAGTGGAGGGGCTTGGTGGTATAGCCTTGTTAGATAAGTTTTTGCAATGATGTTTTGTGACGGTTACTTTTAACACAGGATCGAGCAAATGCTACTAGGCGAGATATGTATACGCCATATGCAGGTCACACTGGAATTACTGTCCTGAAAGGGATAGTTCAAGATGTCGAAATTGTAATCATCTCTTTAGTTGTCAACGAGAGAGAAAGCCCACTTCATTTTTAAAGAGATATAGTTCTAAATATGATGTGCCGTTTGGGCCATCTACAGTGTCCTTCAAATCCAACTTCGGTGGATATATAGTCTTCACTGCGTCATTTATATAGCGATCATCCACAGCGAGAAGATCGTTTATATAGCGTTTGGTGAATGAGAAGGAACGGGCTTGTTCTTGAGGCCCGCCCCCCTGTACAGACCTTTTGGTCTTTGATATATGTTGGCATTTGTGGGAAGTTGATGCTGGGTCGACATCGGGCCTTACAGACTAGTCTTTTGTGTTAAATGGCGTCATTTTCATCTGACGATGATACAGCTCACCAATCCCCAGTGTACGAGTTGTCACAGCGCAACAGCTCACCAATTAATAATATACGAGTTGTAAGAGCATTTCCATCATACATGTAGCTCTCTAGATTTGTATCTACTACCGCTTATGCCGGTACCAGGGACCGTGTGACCATATCATCCAAGTTGCCACATGAACAGGTACAATAAAAGCGTACCTGAGATACAACACATATCACGAATTGTTAGATTCTTGGTATGCGCTTTACAATAGGTTAACCGGAAGACTATACTGTGAAGTCATGTGGCTCTGCCAGTATGTCGGCACCTCTTCCCACTTCCCTTATATGTATTGTAATTTCAACTGGACGGTTTTTAAAAGCGCCTGCATATAGTCATATTCATAAGAGAACAGATATAGGTCAGCCAACAGGGGTGCACAATTAATACCCATTGGAATACCTATATGTTGTTGATATATTGTGTTGCCAAATTTCACATAGATATTTTTAATGAGAAATTCAAGGAACACTATAAACAAAGAACATAGTTTCCATAATGTTTATATGCGAACGCGAAGCGTTCGCATTCTTAGATAGAGCGTGTGTCCAAATGAGACCTATACCCTTACTACCTTATCGATCGAAAATGTTGTTACCGAATTGACTAACTTCCGGTTTCATGGTGGGTTCCATCTTGAATTCTGTGATTTGATGCATGACGGGAGGTACGATTTTCTCTGTAAATCTGGAAATCATACGCACACGTGATTTCTTTATGAATCAATAAGTCCAGTAAACAAAAATAAACAATAACTCCAAATGAAACCTCCAAGTATTCATTGTGAAATCCCTATCAGCGATAAAGTTTAGACTCGTACCTTCCCCTTGCTCAAACGGAAATCAGATCTCCGTGAGTCAATGGCAAGGTACGAGACAACGATAAAGGTCATACCTCGCCTGCATTTGTACGGGGCGAACATTTGATTGTTCGAAGCTGATGCTGCTTCTTTCGTGTTCTACATGTACTCTGCCCTGTCTAGGGTGTTCGGTACAATAAATATTGAATTGAATTGAATTTGTACGAGTCAAGAAAGTCTTGTCGTCTGCTAGAAAGAATATTCATAACACCAACGTCATACGCTTCAGACTGTCAACACACCAGCGGTCATGAAGTGCAACTTTTCCAATATTTCTGCTGTTGATTTCAGCAGAGGTTTGTTAAAATTTGCTGCACAAATAAGTGTTGACATTATTTTACTACTGTCGTTACTTTCATAACCTAGGAATATTTAACTATTGGTAGTTCAACTGCCTTATGCTGCAACACTCATACTGCCTTTAGCTTATAAATATTCAATTTCACTCAAACTGAACATGCATTGCAACTCCAACCGAAAGTGAAACTTACAGCGAGGGGAATTAACTCTACATAAAACATTGGATTTACTCCCCTTACATAAAAATTTTAATTTTATCTTTTTCAATTACTTTTTGTAATCCGGTTATTTTCTTCCTCATTCTCAGTTGTCATTGATATTTTTACAATAGATCACACCTATATAAAGACACAACCAACAATGTTTGGGATCATTCTTATGCCAGAAAAAGCGTAAAACAATCTGAACTGAAATTAATGGATGCATTTCAGTGCAACATTATTGATATCCCTGGTGATGGAAATTGTTTCTTTCGTTGTCTTAGTTTAGCCATACATGGGAATATATCAAGGCAACGACATTACAGATACCGGTTTGACAGGGCCGTTGGAACGCTTTGGATGGCAATTCTGTCCTGGATTTAGTCATGATTTAGATGTGTTTTAGGCACCATTTGATGTCAAGTTATCTAGTTGAGTGGATTCCACTCAAGTTTGGGTCAATAAATCGCTAAATAAGTTAGAGTGAAGTAACATTCAATCAATTACTTGAGTCAAATTTCACTAAACTTGAGTGAAATATTTCACTCAAATACTTGAGTGGTATGAATTTCACTCAAGATGTTTTAGAGAGTATAGACTTCCAATACGCATGTTTCGAGTTATGACGTTACGTCGTCTGAGTGAACTCCCTTTGCGCACTGACGTCATTTGGCGAAACCCCATAATATTTGGGGTAGCGCAATGTTATTTCTCTCACAATAATACTCCTTTACCAAGGCCATCAAAGCGTAACTCGATGTTTCACAACTGAAATAGTCCTTGAATTAAGTAATCTTTACACCCCGCTATGTTAAAGGATAGGGGATTGGCCCTATCGTTTCGCCAGAGGACGTTGTCGCTGCGCAAAGGGACGTCACTCAGGCGATGTAACGTCATAACTTGAAAGATGCGTACGGTATTTATACCGAGCGTTGAGTAATAAAATACTTGAAGAAAGACTATGTGAACTCTGTGACAACAATCGATGCAGTTGGCGACGAGAACCATTACTTGTATGCTGGCCTTTCTGTGAAAACATGAGGGAGCAATACAGGCATCCCAGTCAATACAAACTAGTATTGATATGTACCTAAATTTGTAAAAAAAAGCTATCTTTATGTGGAATATTGGCCTAGGACATTTAACGAGAGTAAAGCCTAACCAACATTTTGCCTATTTATAATTATTAATCTAATTATAGCCACAATGCAAATTGATATGTACCATCTGTATCAACGATATACCTTATACATGAAGTTTTTCTTATTCATTTTTTTCCGAATGTAACTGAAGTAGTATTTAGCCAAAGTTCTAGTGAACATTGTTATCCAGTTTACTTCCTGCCTCCACTAATTATAGATTGTGCCGTTACACACATATACATGTACATAATTGTTTATATTAATTGCTGCCAAAAGTTACTTAACTCATTGCCTACGGCAAGTCGTTCAATTCAATTCAACTTTATTTTTTCATAAAAACAATTTACATGTCCATTAAGGACTGGATACAATAACACTCAAACAACTTGTGAGATATGAACATGACCAGGCAAAAATCAAGGAGTAGTGATAACAGTAGCTTGTGACTGTGAAGAACTTGATATAGATCAATACGAAACCCAGTCCAACATGGCTAGGCCCTACATGTAACATATATATTTGAGAGAGAATATCACACAGGGACAATTAAATTTTTGCATTTTCTCAGTTGGAACGCATTGTATATGAAGCGTGCCACTATTGTAGCAACATCATTAGGGGGATGGAGCATGAGATTGACAAGCTCATCCAGCGTGAGCGGCTCACGTTTCTTAATATTGCGCCGGAAAGCCGCTGTCAGCGGCTTCTTGATAGCCTTATCTAAACACACCTGTGATTGGTTGTTTCGGCCTCGTAGCGAAAAATTGACCACTTAACGGTCCCGTGATATATGAATCACTGGCTACATTCTTTTCAGCCTCGATTTAGAGTTTATTACATCGGGAATCACCAAATAACGTCATGTCATGTGACAATTGTGTGGGGAAACTCCAAAAATGGCGGCTGCAGCCGTCGTGTGTTGTGTTTTTGTTTTCTACTGACTAGACAACATACAAGTTTAAGAAAGGTTTCCATCATCAGATTTTATTTATACTAATCACCAAAGCATCAATGACTGTAAAAATATATAGATAGCTTCATGAAATGCAACAAATGAAAGGGGTTTTCCAAGCATGGCGTCACCATCCCGTGTGGACGATGTAACTTCGTAAGTTGTGCGTGTTTTTTTTTCCTCCCGACTTGAAAAACAAGTGATAAATGACTACATTGTAGTCAAAACCTGCGGCAGTGGCAATAATACAGTGAAAGGCATATCAGCGGAGATAGTGGTAAATGTAGAACAAGCGCCATCTGCCAGTGTTTTCATGCCAAGGGAAGTAATTTTCAACTTCTAACCCACAATTGTAGGAATTGCGTAATAGGTCTGATACAATATATACATGGCAGTGTGACTAACGTCACAGGACCTACGAAGTACAGTAGGCATTAGGACTCGAACGCGAACTGAACTCTTGGAAATCCCCACCCCCAGTTGAAATCCTGCCTATATTAAGATGGGCACCGCCCAAGTCAGAATCGCCAGTGATTTTCATCAAAAATCACCAGACATTTTCATCAAAAGTAGGTCAGCTCAGAACTTGTTGGTAACAGTCTCCTAATGCGCCTTCATTCCAAAAATGAATAACGATCGCCGATTTAATTTTACAATTTTTTAATTAAAGGAAACAGATTGAATAATATAGGTTCAGTAGATTTCAAGCTTTACGTGTGAAAATACATTTACATCTCTTTAATGGTTTTCAGTGCCCTTGTCCAGGATCAAAACAACTTTTTGGATCACATTATTTTCCCAACAATGCAACAAATTTATAATATAGTACTATGGTAGAAAGGTAGCATTTATGTAGTTTACGGTAATTCAACTCAAGACCAACACCTTCTATGCACAAGATAATAATGATTCTATGTCATTCTCCTGAGCATAACCGGTACAAAGACGAATAAATAGCGTCTCTACATCACGTTGTTATCTAGATATATGAGACAACACATTTTGGGCATCGGCAATCTGATGAATGTACTATTCCGGTTTTCTTGTTTCACATTATATTCTATGGCGGTTGATCGGTGATTTTCTTCATTGATAAACGTTAAACCACCTCAGCTTCGTTGTGTGAATCGAATTGCATTGCTGTGACATACCAACACACTCCGTGGCAGTGATTCTGTATCCCCTAATCAAGGAATCAAAATGGATCAAGATTTGAAATGACAAGAGAAATTTAGACATATTTTGTTTACACATGTAATTTTTTGTTCAAATTATATCCAAGTGTGATATATAGTCAATATTCAAGAGGTACAAAATAAAAACCCAAAGTGTGTCCTCATATTTTCACATCCATGCCAAGAAATACTGCATTGAAAAGGGTCCATTTAGCCTACCCTGTTTTATCGCTCTAATCAGCAAATGGCGGGGTCATATTTCTGCTGTCAAAATTGTATTTCCCTCCAAAGTCTTAACCCTTGAATCCAAGTCACACACTCTCTGATGCAAAGTAATGATTGTCCTAACTATCCGATTAGCACATTATGAACATGTCTTTGGTCATAGTGTACATATCATAACTCACATCAATGTTTTCTGCTATATTATTTCAATGATATGGTTTAACAATTTAAATTATGCAAACAGCGCTGATTGTTTGAGGGTATATGCAGTAGGCCTATGCTGTCGGGCAATTGTGGATTTGTCCCAGATGCACGTTAAGATTAACCTCAGTAATAGGGCCATGTGGCATACAGTGGAATATGGATCAATGACAGGGTATTTTTAGCGGGACAGGACTCGGTGGTGGAAACTGATACTCATTAAACGCGAAAAACGCTGGAGCAAAACGGACCACAGTTTTCTTGGCATGATGATCAAAGTTACTTTATCTGGTTAAATTCTACCCAAAGAAAATAAATTAAGACCCTTTAAACAGCCGTCATGGTTTTGTTTCACCCTCAGTAAGCTTTTATCATTGTTGCTCACACAGACTAATCTGAAGGATGATACCACATCTTTCTTTCTTCTGCTGGGTTATTGCACCAGACTGACTTAATTGGTTTATGTAGGATACTTCACCATCAGTGGGTAATTTGACCTGAATTTGAAGCCTGATGTGGTCAATGATGAAATGTTTGGATGTGAAATAGGATACACGTTAAAGGCTACAGTTTACATATATCTATAACAATATACTGAAGTGTTAATTATAAATCTAATTTTAATCAGAATTATTTCAGATCAGAACTTGCTGGTAACAATGCCCTAATGCACGTTCATGCCAAAAATAAAGGTTCTAATGGCAATGGTTCTCCTTATTTTGCCGACGAAAGGATTCGTATGGACTCACTGACTCATTACCGGACAATTTGCGATCTGTAGCCTACTTCGTAGGAATAGTGAAACATACACCCAATGGGCATGACAGTGCACTCGCTGAGCTATCAATGAATAATAAAAAAAATAATTATAAATCAAATTTTCATCAGAAATCGATCAGCTTAGAACTTGCTGGTAACAATGCCCTAATGCACGTTCGTGCCAAAAATCAAGGTTCTAATGTCAATGGTTCTCCTTATTTTGCCGACGAAATGATTCGTATGGATTCACTGACTCATTACCGGACAATTTGCGATCTGTAGCCTACTTCGTAGGAATAGATGATAGTCTGGGTTCTAAATTTTAAGTTGATTCGTTGAGAATTCGAGGGACTAAAAGTGTTTTCTTTCCAATATGGTATATATATATAGGAAAGAACAATGTTGGCTATAACAAATAGAGTTTCGGCATTCATTCCTGGGAGTCATTATTTCAGCTTCCAATATGAATTGTTTCATGGACACAGATAGAATTCTGGGTTCGATGCGAGAAGAAATAACTCTCTGTGTTCCAATATGTCCATGTATTTTAGACATGAGCAGTGTAACGTCACAGGACCTACGAAGTACAGTAGGCATTAGGACTCGAACGCGAACTGAACTCTTGGAAATCCCCACCCCCAGTTGAAATCCTGCCTATATTAGGATGGGCACCGTCCAAGTCAGAATCGCCACTGATTTTCATCAAAAATCACCAGAAATTTCCATCAAAAATAGGTCAGCTCAGAACTTGTTGGTAACAGTCTCCTAATGCGCCTTCATTCCAAAATAAATAACGATCACCGATTTAATTTTACATTTTTTTTTTAAAGGAAACAGATTGAATAACATGAGCAGTGTGACTAACGTCACAGGACCTACGAAGTACAGTAGGCATTAGGACTCGAACGCGAACTGAACTCTTGGAAATCCCCACCCCCAGTTGAAATCCTGCCTATATTAAGACGGGCACCGTCCAAGTCAGAATCTTTTCATCAAAAGTTGGTCAGCTCAGAACTTGTTGGTAACAGTCTCCTAATGCGCCTTTATTCCAAAATAAATAACACTCGCCGATTTAATTTTACAATTTTTTAATTAAAGGAAACAGATTGAATAATATAGGTTCAGTAGATTTCAAGCTTTACGTGTGAAAATACATTTACATCTCTTTAATGGTTTTCAGTGCCCTTGTACAGGATCAAACAACTTTTTGAATCACATTATTTTCCCAACAATACAACAAATGTTTATATATAGTACTATAGTAGAAAGGTAGCATTTATGTAGTTTACGGTAATTCAACTCAAGACCAACACCTTCTATGCACAAGATAATAATGATTCTATGTCATTCTCCTGAGCATAACCGGTACAAAGGCGAATAAATAGCGTCTCTACATCACGTTGTTATCTAGATATATGAGACAACACATTTTGGGCATTGGCAATCTGATGAATGTACTATTCCGGTTTTCTTGTTTCACATTATATTCTATGGCGGTTGATCGGTGATTTTCTTCATTGATAAACGTTAAATCACCTAGCTTTAACTAATTCTGCTAGGCTGTCTTCATTCAGACTGTACAGCCTACACAGTCCACAGAAAATACACCGCACATTCTTGTACTCCCAGCCTTATCCCATTTGATGGCAAGTTTATCGGGCTGTTTAATGTCTAAGCTAGGAAATGTTCCAGGGTAGTGGACAGGCATGCAATACTATATTATAGTATCTGCTATACAGGACACCGACCACTGTAATTTGATGTGACAAGCAGCAGAGTAGAAACCGGCCTTATCTCAGTGGGCTTGGATATAAATCACTGTTAAAAACCACAAGGCTGGGATGGAGCCTCTCTCTGTGTTTGTTCCAAGGACAAGCCTTAATGACTTTTAAATCCACTGATAAGGAGGTCCCATGGCTTCATGGTCATAAAAGGAACATGATACTGTTAAAGGCCACATGGATGGTATGCATCTATAACAATATACTGAAGTGTTCATTATAAATCTAATTTTAATCAGAATTATTTCAGATCAGAACTGGCTGGTAACAATGCCCTAATGCACGTTCATGCCAAAAATCAAGGTTCTAATGTCAACGGTTCTCCTTATTTTGCCGACGAAAGGATTCGGATGGACTGACTCACTCACTCATTACCGGACAATTTGCGATCTGTAGCCTACTTCGTAGGAATACATCTACATCTCTTTAGTGGTTTTTAGTGCCCTTGTCCAGGATCAAAACAACTTTTTAAATCACATTATTTTCCCAACAATACACCAAATTTTTATATATAGTACTATAGTATAGAAAGGTAGCATTTATGTAGTTTACGGTAATTCAACTCGAGACCAACACCTTCTATGCACAAGATAATAATGATTCTATGTGATTCTCCTGAGCATAACCGGTACAAAGACGAATAAATAGTTGATCGGTGATTTTCTTTATGATAAACGTTAAACCACCTCAGCTTTGTTGTGCAAACAGCGCTGAATTTTTGAGGGTATATGCAGTAGGGTATTTTTAGCCGGAGAGTAACTGATAGGCCTAGTCATTAAATGCGATAAAACGCTGGAGCAAAACGGACCACAGTTTTCTTGGCAATGATGACATGTTTGGATGTGAAACAGGATACACGTTACAGGCTACAGCTTACGTATATATAACAATATACTGAAGTGTTAATTATAAATCTAATTTTAATCAGAATTATTTCAGATCAGAACTTGCTGGTAACAATGCCCTAATGCACGTTCATGTCAAAAATCAAGGTTCTAATGTCAACGGTTCTCCTTATTTTGCCGACGAAAGCATTCGGATGGACTGACTGACTCACTCATTACCGGACAATTTGCGATCTGTAGCCTACTTCGTAGGAATAATGTAATCACATGGAATACTTTTTCCAATTATATTGGGGTGATCAAATTTATTACATGGCAGTGTGACTATGCGTCACAGGACCTACGAAGTAAGGTAGGCATTAGGACAGGCACTGAGCTCTTGGCAATCCCAAGATTTAGTAAACTACTAAACAACTTACATGATACCAACAAAATGTCCCAACACAAGCTGATAAATTCCTTGGGTGGCTTGCAGGACAGCTTTGTTTCACCCTCAGTAAATTTTATCATTGTTGCTCACAGGCTACTCTGAAGGATGATACCAAATCTTTCTATGTTCTGCTGGGTTATTGCTTCAGGCTGATTTAATTGGTTGATGTAGGATATTTCATCATCAGTGGCAATTTGACCTAAATTTGAAGCCTGCATGATTTGGTCTGTGATGAAATGTTTGGATGTGAAATAGGATACACGTTAAAGGCCACAGTTTACATATATCTATAACAATATACTGAATTGTGTGTATTAAGAATGGCAAGTTGCCTGGTAATAGCAGTGTAGATAAATGCTCAAACAAATGATGGAAAATTAGCATTTCCTATTTCATTATCCCATCACGTTTTGTACTGTGTTATATGTACAGTGAAACATACAGCCAAGGGTTCCCAATGGGCATGACAGTGCACTCGCTGAGCTATCAATAAATAATAAAAAAAATAATTATAAATCAAATTTTCATCAGAATTCGGTCAGCTCAGAACCTGATGGTAACAATGCCCTAATACACGTTCATGCCAAAAATAAAGGTTCTGATGTCAATGGTTCTCCTTATTTTGCCGACGAAAGGATTCGTATGGACTCACTGACTCATTACCGGACAATTTGCGATCTGTAGCCTACTTCGTAGGAATATATTCACTTTCCCCGTTCAAAATCCAACGGTTTTGACTAGTCCGTGCCGTCTATTTTGAATTGACAGACGAAGTCACAATGATCGCTTTGGCAATGTCTTGGGACAAGTATCATGTATGCCAAGTTTCAAAACATTCGGTTCAGCTGTTGCTTTTTGCAAATAAAAAAAGCTTTCAAATATTTGGAAATCCAAATAAATTTCAAGGATTTAATCATAGCGCGAAAATCGACGCGCTTCAGTCACCCTTCTCGCTTACTTTGCCGAGCAAACTGGAAAATTTATATTTCCTTAAGTTAATTTTCAATGAATTTAGTATCAGGTCCATCTCTTTGATCTGTGAAACTATGGAAGGGGGTTGAAGGCTTTATCCAACTGTCCAAGGGGCATAGTTACACTTTTCACTATTCAAATTGAGGCCTGTGACAGTATTGATATTTGATTAGAATAATTAATTAAGTTTCTGCATTTACGTGTGTTATCATCTGCAAACTGAATACCTTGACACTCTTTTCCATGCAGCAAGTCAATGGTTTGCTCCTTCTATATAAATGATTAACTATTTAATTCTTAGGAAATATCATCTCATGTTCGACCAAGCCTTTTCGAAGGTTGCTTATTTTATTAATTTCTTTTTTTAAAAATAAAATTCTGCAAATAAGAAACATTTCTAGTCAGTATATTTTCACTGTTAAAAAATATGGACTTGAACAAGAAAAAAAAAATTAATATTTCTTAATTTTTCTCAAATTTTCTTGGGAGTCTGACAAGATAATTTTTCTTACCCAAGATCCATGCCATAAGAAATTATTTCTAAAGCAAGAAATTATTTCTCACTTTTTCTTACTTTTTCTTGGGAGTCTGGCAAGAAATTCTTTCTCACTCAAGATTTACGTTTAAGAATTTTTTTCTAGAACAAGAAAAAAAAACTCAATAATTCTTATTTTTTCTCAAATTTTCTTGGGAGTCTGACAAGATAATTTTTCTCACCCAAGATCCATGCCATAAGAAATTATTTCTAAAGCAAGAAATTATTTCTCGCTTTTTCTTACTTTTTCTTGGGAGTCTGGCAAGAAATTTTTTCTCACTCAAGATTTACGGTTAAGAAATTTTTTCTAGAACAAGAAAAGAAAACTCAATAATTCTTATTTTTTCTCAAATTTTCTTGGGAGTCTGACAAGATAATTTTTCTCATATAAGATTCATGCCATAAGAAATTATTTCTCAAGCAAGAAATTATTTCTCACTTTTTCTTAACTTTTCTTGGGAGTCTGACAAGATAATTTTTCTTATATAAGATTCATGCCATAAGAAAATTATTCCTCAAGCGAGAAAATATTTCTCACTTTTTCTTATTTTTCTTTAGGGTCTGACAAGATAATTTTTCTCACTTAAGATTTGTCACAAAAATTGTTTTCTTAAGCAAGAAATTAATTCTTACTTTTTCTTGCAAATCTGCGAAGATACATTGCAAGAATATTTTTCTCAGGCAAGAAAACTCTGATATAACGAGAGATGGTGTATCCCCCCAACCCCAGTGTCGGTCAATTAGAGTGAAAAGTGAGACATAATTTCTTGCTTGAGTGAATTGGATTAGAACCACAAGCAAGAGGACATGCGCATCTCCACATTGTGCCGATAACGTCCACCAAGTATCATCTGAACTTCATCGAAAGTGTAGGAGGAGTTGCGTTGACAAGAAAAAATGCACAGACAGACAGACAACCAGACGGACGGACGGACAAACTTCCGAGCCTATCGTCCGGGCATAAATGCCGGGGCATAATAATGTCTAATATTTTTCTCTCTTGAACAAGATATTTCAATACATTACATATTGCTTTCTTGAAAAAAATCTTGTTCAACATTCCAAGGAAATACCAGAAATAACTATATTCTATAAATCGTGCGAGGAGACTTTTTCTCTTGAGCAAGAAATTTGAGGATGTTTTCTTGGTGAGTATAAGCTACATATGATAACATTTGTCCCTTACAAAACAGGACACCAAGAAAAGACCCTATAGGGCTCAAGCCAATGGTAAAACAATAACTTAAACAGGACAAAAAGTGAGAAAATAACCACAAAGAGTTTCCTGAAGTGTGAATATGAAACCAGTTATATTGAACTCAGTGACAATACAGTAAACATGAAACAACGCAATTATTCCCCTGCAAAGGGAGCTAGGATGAACCGCTTAAATGGCATTCACCAATAAAGCCCTTGTACTCAACGAGATGTCAAAATCAATGACCGATAAAGTCCTTGTACTTTCTAACATGAGCTTTAAGCTCTTTTGTTAGGTCTGCTTTATGTATTTTATCATGCAGTACCTCCATTTGGAGGAGAGTCATTGAGCTTTCTATGCCCTTTGCATAGGGCAGCATGAAAGCATTGTGAACCGCAAGAAAAATTAGAACTGCCCTTGACCAACTTCCAGACTTTAATATCCCGAACACATAACCGTCAGCTGTCACCAAGATGTTGGTTGGGGTTACGACTATGGCTGGTTCTTTTTGCCGAAGTATTCGCTCCGTGTCTTCATTCTGAAAGTAATATTGTAACCAAGTGCCAGGTGACAAACTGAGATGTCTAAATCACTGAATTACATATAGCTGTTAAATATCATATATATTCTTTATTGTAGACTGACATCTTTTGTAAACTATTTCACTTGTGTGTTTAAGCTGCAACCTTGCCTATTTGAATCAGACATCTGTTGTTTACTGAACTGAACCCCTGGGTTGTCATATATGTATTTGGGAACAATGGTGCTGCCAAGTCACAGATATTGTCTGACAACTCAGCATGTAGAACTCGTTTAGGCCAGTCCAGTAATTATTGTATCTTTGATGTCCTACTGTTTAATTGAAATCATATCCTGTCATTTTAGCATAAAACCACTAGTTTGTGAATGTTAGTCAGTTTGGTATCCAGCTCGAGAAGAGACAACATTGATCTATGTTAAGTCTGGTACCCAGCTTTCCGGAAAGACATTGTTAGACCTTTAATCTACATGTAAGTTATTACACAGATTCTACAGAGTGGAAACCACATGCTATGAGAGGAAAACCTTTTAAGAATCTGTTATATTGTACATGATTGCACACCAGGATTTACCGGAATTATATGTTAAAGTTGGAACTGTCTTCTTGAAGTTGGAGTTACTTTCATTCTATACTTATTGAGTGTCACTAGGGTTAAATGCTAGCTCCCCCAAAATAACTCTTTGTGATAACCAGTCAGCCAACCTGGTTATAGTTGGTGTGAGAACCCATGGGCTTGAGTGGATTCTATCTTCACTCAACTTTTCCGATACCTCAACGTTTGCTCGCATCCTGTGAATAACACCTGGAGACTTCAAGATGGTTCCAGAGTTTATACCAGAAGCTGTCGCTGATGTGCTGCAAATGCTAGGACTTTCAACTTTACCTTCAACATGGAATATTCAAGAGTTAGAATGCAAAATACAGCTCAACTTGACATGGAAGAAACCTGAAGGTACTGTACATGTAAATACAAGTAGCCCTGTTATGCAAACTAAACCTCGTTCTCACAAGTCGTCAGCTAAACGTCTGCGTGATCAGAGGAGACTTGAACAGTATCTCCAGAAGAAAGATATTGAAAATCAAAGTAGCGCCAGTAATTCAACAGCCCAGGATGAAGATTTCATGGAGGATGTACATTCAACTGTGAGTAGTTTGTCAAACACAACAACAAATAACTGTCCACTTTCAAACTCCCAGATACATATAACAAATCTTGTGAATGAGGAATCACCTGTGAGCAAGATATCATGTATGACAAGCCAGGTAGATTTTGGATATCCAAAATCACTTGTCTCAACTGAAGTTAGCAGTTTCGTGGACTACAGACCAGCAACAAACATTGAGGTTATTGATTCTACCAGCCAGACAAACACTGTTTCTGGTCACTCCATAGAAACACAGACAGAAACCATTCCGGAGAATCCCCACAACTCTAAATATGGCATTAAAGTACAGGACATACGCCCTCAAGAGTTTATGGCATTACGCTATGAAGATGGCCAAGAACAATACATGGTCAGGTGGATAATGAATTGCACTTGGGTTAACAGAGAAGACTTTGACGAACTGCTGAACATGATGTTGTTTTGTCATGGTCCACCTCCTTTTTGGAAGGGATATTTATAACATTAAGTGTACCGGTATCTCTGATTCATTACTTCTTCAAGTGCTTCACGTTATCTACATGACAATTATTATTTGTCTATATCATCCTCATTGAATTGTGATGTATTTATTTGTATTAATTGTAAGCTTCATAATGTATCATATAGGTTGATTAGATATACCAGACGTGAGGACACGTCTTACCAGAAAGGGAGGCAACTGTAACCAAGTGCCAGGTGACAAACTGAGATGTCTAAATCACTGAATTACATATAGCTGTTAAATATCATATATATTCTTTATTGTAGACTGACATCTTTTGTAAACTATTTCACTTGTGTGTTTAAGCTGCAACCTTGCCTATTTGAATCAGACATCTGTTGTTTACTGAACTGAACCCCTGGGTTGTCATATATGTATTTGGGAACAATGGTGCTGCCAAGTCACAGATATTGTCTGACAACTCAGCATGTAGAACTCGTTTAGGCCAGTCCAGTAATTATTGTATCGTTGATGTCCTACTGTTTAATTGAAATCATATCCTGTCATTTTAGCATAAAACCACTAGTTTGTGAATGTTAGTTTGGTATCCAGCTCGAGAAGAGACAACATTGATCTATGTTAAGTCTGGTACCCAGCTTTCCGGAAAGACATTGTTAGACCTTTAATCTACATGTAAGTTATTACACAGATTCTACAGAGTGGAAACCACATGCTATGAGAGGAAAACCTGTTATATTGTACATGATTGCACACCAGGATTTACCGGAATTATATGTTAAAGTTGGAACTGTCTTCTTGAAGTTGGAGTTACTTTCATTCTATACTTATTGAGTGCCACTAGGGTTAAATGCTAGCTCCCCCAAAATAACCCTTTGTGATAACCAGTCAGCCAACCTGGTTATAATATAAATGTTATGATAGGCATGTAATGTAGTTATACAGAATATTCCAATTGTAGTTGTTTTCGCAACAAGAATACACAATGATAAATAATTCGACGATGACAAATTAATGCTACACTCACACATGTTTGTCATTGCTAGGACTTTATTGCGATCTCTGCACTGGTGGCATGGAGCAAGGGGAGACAACTACCAAGGAACAAGACTAGAAATCAAACAATAACCTGTGGAGACAACTCCAACAACTAAATGGGAGACCACAAACATTGAAAGTGGGTAGGATATCAACAGTGACAGGTTGTTTTGATACCAATAAATGGGTAGGAATATCATTTACAGGTTGTTTTGATAATAATAAGTCAGTAGGAATATTGAGGATGTTTTACATCCTTAACACGTGAAAACTAACTTGAGAAAAATGGTTTCAGAAATACACTGACAATCTGAATCGCTGAACCACATCTGGGAGCTCCAAGGCTTAACGTATGCAGCAAAGCAACTGTTTTGCATCATTAGACAATTCAAATTGATATTCTCTGATTCATGCTGATCATTTCGTTATTGGAGGAAACACAGATTGTGAGCCTTTGATGGAAGATTCAAACTGATGTCAGAGAGCTGATCTCATCACTGGTGATAAAAGAAGAGTTTCTGTATGCCTTGTATCCCGGAGATATATCTCGATTAATTCAGATTGACATAGTGATCACTATTATTGGGAAGAGGTGGGCAAATATTAATGAAAGTGTTCAACAACCTGCAATATGTTCAGCAAACCAGAAGCAGCCGACTTCCGTCCCGGGAACATTTTGGGCATGGTCATGAGCACGTTCTTATCTTTCTCACCTGTAACGAAATACAGATAAACGTCACAATTCAAAAGTTACAGTACAATGTGGAGATAATAGATCTGTTATAATATTTAGGCTGAATAATTTTTGGGGCCATTTCGTGTGCAGCTCTATTCTTATTGACCACTTAGTGTGCAGCTCCCATTTGGTGATATGTGCACAGGTATAGACTGTTGTAGCATGTGTGGTACGGTGATATTTAAATAACACAATATAAGGTGGATGGTTGAACTAAAAATATGCTTGAAATTTCCAATTCTCAAAAATATAACAATATGAGCATAATCTTAACTGCTGATTTAAAAAAAAAAAATTTAAGAACATTAGTATGTGATCTGAATTAGTCACTTCATGGCTATGTTGGGACAAAAAAGGATTGATTTCGCTATATTATGGGTGATCCCGTAATAGTTCTGCAATTTTTTCATAACTTTGGTGAGTAGAATTCAGCATTTTTTGTAGGGAAAAAAAATTTGTCCAGTGTTTGAAAAATATGATCATGTGAATATAAATACCAATCTAAATAATTCTTTTTTTTTTTGAATTTTTGATAAGTGTTAACTTATTTGATAACATATGCTTTAATCATGACACATCTGTCAAACAAACATCAGTCATTGTAGTTGTACGAATTTAGTTCAGTTCACTTTCTTAAATTCAAGCAGAAACAGTTGCTGAATTGTAGAAAATTATCAGAAATCAAACAATTCACCCTTACTAAAGGTATAGGTTAGTATCTGTGGGAAAGTAGCAGTACGGGATATACATTATACAATTATTGCATGTTATAGAGTGGGACATCACGATTTGTCAGCTCGAGACAAGTGATGTACAACGAGCGCGCAGCGCGAGTTGCACCTCACTTGTTGTCATATTTGAATAAAATGGGACTTTATAATCATGTGAATGAGGATGGTACGGTGAAATAAGCATATCGTGTTCAACACTGAGCGGACCGTTGACGTTGTTGATTTCAAAACGCAATGTCAAGAGCAACTGCTCCACCTCGGCTTGTTTGTCCACTCAATCGCATAATTTGGAAGAGTAATGTTCTCGGTGATCTTACGTACCTTTTCAAAAGATGTCAAATTCATTTCATTCAATTATCAAATCACATTCACCAATTTCTATCACCAATGGGCCGATGTATACACATCAGGCCGATATATACCCATCAATCCTCGTTTCGGGAAGTATGTTGGCGCACGCGCTATGGGAGGCAACTCTAGCTTGGTCCGACAGATGTCGCCGTGGAATAAATGTCATGTCCAACGCTCTGCCGTGGTACATGACATTTATTCAACGGTAAGGCAAGATATGACTGCATCATCACTGAACATCACGATTTGTAGAATGACACGGTACAGGCTGTCAACCAATGAAAACATTATGAATTTACATGAGGTATAATAATATCAGTTATCCACATTTATTATAACAGAGTTGGCACTGCACATGTTAGGTGCAAGAATCACTATTTGGAACTCCATGTAGAAATGGTGCTAAAGATGACAAAATGCTATTCTTGCACCTTGCAGTGCAAAAAACATGTACATCGTGTAGAGGTTATGTGATAGGCTGAAATGATTTAGCAAGGACAGTTATTTGTCAATCGCTTCAAAAAGTAAAATTATGCGGAAAGTGTAAATATTGTGATATTGCTCTCCTGATCACCTGAAACAAAATTGGAGGAAGAGACCAGTCTTACTCAGGTGCAGTTTCCTCATGGTTAGCTGCAACATGAATCTGATGGTGATTTTTATATCCTAAATTAACACTCAAAAAGATTTTCAGTGGGGAAAACAGAATTCCATGTAATGAATTATTTCTAGTCTGAAGCGGACCCTTCATACATATTAAGTGCAGCATTATAAGTAACATACGGTAATTCCCCTGATAAATCGAACACCGGAAGTTATATTTGAGGTGCTGAAACAGAGGGGTGATGGATTTATTGCAGATGATCTAAAAGTTTCAATTCCCGAAAGTCAGAATGAGTCAGCAAGGGTCCAGTTTTCATCACTGGCCGTTTGAAAACTGTGAATTTTGAATTGTGCAAAATTCTATTCAAGTGGCCAGGGTTTTAATTAAACAGAATTCAGCTAATAGGAGTTTGTCAATACTCAAGCAGACTGAGTTGAATTACCCCGTTATCCCTCCGACAACTCTGGCTAAACCTTCAACCACAACAGAATAGTGAAATGGGGTAGTGACTGCTACAAGTCTGTTACTTATTCAGTACTAAAACGGGTGAGATTTCTCTTCCTGGGTTTACCGCATACCCAATTCTCCCGGTAAGCAGGGGAGAAGAGCAGGAACTATCAAACACAAACCAGATGTCATAAATTCTTCTAGGTAATTAAAACAAGCGCATGTGCGAAGTATATGCGAAAAATAAAGAGACTTTAAACAGTCTCTTGTGGAGTGATTCAATGGCCGAATGGATAGAGAGGTTCGGCTATTGGCACGAAGGTCGTGTGTCTTCGCCCCCCACTCAGCACATACTGTAGTATCAGGGTGTTAGCTGGAAATGGAGTGCTATCATACCGCGTGTGACAAGCATCCTACATATGGTCTTACTACGTCCATCACTGTTTGTTTCCAGAGCCACTGACAAAGGCACATTTAGCGTAAGTATGATCATTTTTTTTTAACAAAAGGGATCTACTGAAAATCGACTTTCGATCATATTTTTCTACAAAAATTGTGGGTGATCGATTTCCGAGAGGGTAATCAATTCATTCGAGGAATTACTGTAAGCTGATATACTTACTTTTGCTGATACATGGAGAAAGCACTCCCAACCGTATCCCATAAAGATATAGCTTCTCGAAGAATTCCTCGAGGCGCCTTGCACATTCCGATGCATAGTTGACATTGGCAAAGTCTACATATCGACGCAATTCATCCACAACCTGTTCGAAGTTACAAAAAACACAACATAACCTTGATCAAAAGGAACATGAGCTGCGCTAGCCAAAACTCCTTGGCTAAGTCTGTATTGACATCAAATTCTCAAATTGTAAATGCTTTAGGACAATACGAAGCTGCACATCTGAAAACCCCTTGGCTCTGGGTGCCAGCCATTCATAATGTATTCAATTTGAATCAAGATGTCAGAAACACCAAGCAGCTAAGATATACAGATTATCAAAAATTTTGCAATCAGAAATGGCCCCTAAGGTTTCCGTCCAATCAGGGGAATCGGTGTTCACATAAGTCTCTTGATGCATCGATGATGAATACCAAATTTTACATCCAGCATTTGAACAGTATCAGAGATAGACATCATTAATGATTTCACATAAATTAAAGATGGCTGCCCATCCTTCCCACCACTCAGATGAACTGATGTGGTTATTCATTGCAAATCTCTTGATACATAGATGCTGTATATCAAGTTTCGAAAAGAACACTGAAATGGTATCAGAAATATACATTATTAAAGATTTTGCATAAATTAAAGATGGCCACCAAGGTTCCCACCTAATCAGAGAAACCAGAACGGTCATTTATCGAAAGTCTCTTGATGCATCGATGATATATACCAATTTTACATTGAGCACTTTGATTTTGCATAAATTAAAGATGGCTGCCAAGGTTTCCATCGATTTGGTCATTCCATTGATGTTCATTGATGTTTCTTGATGCATCGATGATCTTGTATACCAAGTTTCACACTGAACAGCAAAATGCTATCCGAGATACACAAGATTAAAGGTTTTGCATAAATTAAAGATGGCCTCCAAAGTTTTCAACCATTCTGGTCCAGATTAAATGTGGTTCTGGGTCACGAGCATATGAATGTGCACAACAAGTTTGGTTTGCATAGGGTAAGTCATTCTAAAGATATCTTGGTAACGAGAAAGCTGTCATGGTTTCACATAAATTAAAGATGGCCACCAAATTTTCCAACCAATCGGGTCCAGATTCAATAGGGATCTGGGTCATGAGCATATGGATGTGCACTGCAAGTTTAGTGTGCCAAGTGTAAGTCGTTATAAAGATATTTTTCCAACGAGAAAGGTTTGACGACAATACCCTTTGGCCAAAATAGAGGGGAGGGGTAAAAAGGAGCATAACTGTGTAAAATATAGACCGACAAGGCTCATTTTTGAAATGCTTCTTCTTCCTGGCAAGGTAAGTTCACCAAGTTTGGTAAAAGTATGTGAATTGGTTTTCCAGATACAGTAAATAATAAAACAACATGAAGCTGCGCTATCGAAACCCCTCGGCTCTGAACCCCAGCTATTATAATGTAAGGGTGTCTCAGACTCTACCAATTGATTGGCTTGTGGGAAGAAATATTTACCCCTGGTATTGTAAGTGCACTTGCTTTGAAAAAAAAATTGTCGAAGAGAATAAATCAATAAATCAGTCATCCAATCAATAAATAAATTCCTACGAAGTAGGCTACAGATCGCAAATTGTCCGGTAATGAGTGAGTGAGTCAGTCCATCTGAATCCTTTCGTCGGCAAAATAAGGAGAACCGTTGACATTAGAACCTTGATTTTTGGCATGAACGTGCATTAGGGCATTGTTACCAGCAAGTTCTGAGCTGATCGAATTTATTTATAATTAATTTTTCTGAAATAATTCTGATTAAAATTAGATTTATAATTAACACTTCAGTATATTGTAATAGATACATACCATCCATGTGGCCTTTAACAGTATCATGTTCCTTTTATGACCATGAAGCCTTATCAGTGGATTTAAAAGTCATTAAGGCTTGTCCTTGGAACAAACACAGAGAGAGGCTCTATCGAGCCTTGTGGTTTTTAACAGTGATTTATATCCAAGCCCACTGAGATAAGGCTGGTTTCTACTCTGCTGCTTGTCACATCAAATTACAGTGGTCGGTGTCCTGTCAACTATCCTGGAACATTTTCTAGCTTAGACATTAAACTGCCCGCTAAACTTGCCATCAAATGTGATCAGGCTGGGAGTACAAGAATGTGCGGTGTATTTTCTGTGGACTGTGTAGGCTGTACAGTCTGAATGAAGACAGCCTAGCAGAATTAGTTAAAGCTAGGTGGTTTAACGTTTATCAATGAAGAAAATCACCGATCAACCACCATAGAATATAATGTGAAACAAGAAAACCGGAATAGTACATTCATCAGATTGCCGATGCCCAAAATGTGTTGTCTCATATATCTCGATAACAACGTGATGTAGAGATGCTATTTATTCGTCTTTGTACCGGTTATACTCAGGAGAATGACATAGAATCATTATTATCTTGTGCATAGAAGGTGTTGGTCGTGAGTTGAATTACCGTAAACTACATAAAATGCTACCTTTCTACTATAGTGATATATATAAAAAATTGTCGTATTGTTGGGAAAATAATGTGATTCAAAAAGTTGTTTTGATCCTGTACAAGGGCACTGAAAACCATTAAAGAGATGTAAATGTATTTTCACACGTAAAGCTTGAAATCTATTGAACCTATATTATTCAATCTGTTTCCTTTAATTAGAAAATTGTAAAATTAAATCGGCGAGTGTTATTTATTTTGGAATGAAGGCGCATTAGGAGACTGTTACCAACAAGTTCTGAGCTGAACTACTTTTGATGAAAATTTCTGGTGATTTTTGATGAAAATCACTGGCGATTCTGACTTGGGCAGTGCCCATCTTAATATATGCAGGATTTCAACTGGGTGTGGGGATTTCCAAGAGTTCAGTTCGCGTTCGAGTCCTAATGCCTACTGTACTTCGTAGGTCCTGTGACGTTAGTCACACTGCCATGTGTGATAGTATACTAACATGATATAGAAATAATATGCAAACTTAACATAGGAATTAGTGGATTTTGTTAGACAAGGGGCATAACTCTGCAAAATACTTTCTGACACGACTCATTTTCGATAGGCATCTAGTTCAGGTCAAGAGAAACAACTGTATCCGTTAGGATGTTGTATATGGAACGGTTCTGAAATTATCACAACAAATCATAAATGGATTTTTATTTGTAAAAAGGGGCATAACTCTGCAAAAAATATTGTCCGAGATGACTCATTTTCGATAGGCTTCTGATTTACGTGAAGATAAATAGATGTAACAAGTTTGGTTGCCATGCATGAAACGGTTCTGTAGATATCGCGGTAACGGACGGAGGTACGGACGGACGGACAGCTGTACATGATGACGACAATACCCCTAGGCCAAAGTTGGCCGAGGGGTAAAAAGGGGCGTAACTCCATAAAATATTGACCAACGCAACTCTTTCTGATAGGCTTCCGTTTCACAACAGGATAGATAACGTAGATGAATCGATTTTCCAGATAGAATATGGTCGAAAAGCATACAAGCGCAGCTACAAATGGCATTAATCACGACTAGTAGTAACAATGGGCATCAATCAGGGCTAGTAAGATTGATGAGAAAAGCTAATGGGTGAACGGACAATGCCATAACATGATACATGCCAAAAGTTGACATATACAGGATTTGAAATTAGTGCACACATGCACAAATGCATGTCAATTTTCAACTGTGCATGCACATTTTGGTAGAACACAATGTTATTGGTATTACAGGGTGCACATCTCAGCTTGATGTGCCCTGAATTAATGTTTTTAAATTCAAACCTTGATATAAAATGCTTACGTGTACAGCTTTCCGGAGACATGGGTATGCATCTAGAATCTTTTGCATGCATTTTTCCTTCCCCTGCATCAACTCGACATACCGCTTCCTAGATGGGAACTCCAGGTCTAGCAATTGGGTGATGACTCGTTCATTTGGCTTCTTTTCACTGATTTTCTCAGACAGTTTCTTGTAATGTTCAGCCATAACTTTTACATCTGTGGTAATACACATAGGATGAGAGAGTTAAAAGTTAATGTCATTTTCAAAAATATATCATTCTTACCAACCACCCACAATATATAGAACATCATTCAAACAAATACCATACCATATGCAAACTTTTTTCCTTCCCGGTACAAAGGAAGACTCGCAACAAAAGGATTTTCAGTCCAAACTCAAGCAGGAGAACTCAAGGAAAGGTAAAACCAAGCCAAAATGTCTCAAGCACATCTTCACATTGTGTTGATCATATTTAGCAACATAAATTATTAGAATCAACTGCAAACTGAAATACGTTCACGTGTTTGCACATAAACAGACATATGACGCCACAGGAATAGGACAGAATAGGCCTCAGCTCCTCAGAGAGCTTGTCATAAGAGGCGACTAAACAGGGGCACCTGTGGGGTTATCGGGTGTGGTTTCCGGATGTGAAAAGTCAATAGGAAACAAACGTTGTGATATGACAGAAACATTGTTGAATGCGACGTTAAATAATCATATTAGAACATAACTTCAGTCAATATCAATGTTATAGCATTGTACAGAAAGTGGTGTTGAATTCCTGATAAACACTGGTGAACACCTGCAGTGCTGTGACGTTGTCGGCAGGCGGGGGTGGCTATAGTGAGCGCGTGCGTAATTGATACTCTCCAGCATTTGGCAACAATGTTCGCATTGACCAGCTGGGAAGTGACACCCTATTCAAAAATTGTTTTGATCAATGTGGACGGCAGGAACTTAGACATATTTTAGTTAATTTAATAGAATTTCATAATAAATATTTGATTGTGCATGTCCGAGATAAATATATTATTCTATCGGTCATGGGGTAAATTCCCTCCAATCCATGTTACAACATTGGGAAGGCCAATAAAATTTCTATGGGTGGTGGAGTATAATTCAAAGCTGCCTTTCCCATACCTTTTCAAATGGAACAGCCCTTATTGCCATAGTCCTGCAGATCTCCATTATGACCTTCCATGTCTTCATGACGATCTTCTTTCTCATCATCACACGGCTCAAGGTTTTCAGCTCCATTCTCCTCTGATACCGTTCCAGATGTACTTTCACTAGATAATTCTGGTTCTTTCTGGGTTGTAGTTGCATCTACAGGGAGTTTCACCTTCGCCTTTTTGGGGGTTGGTCCTTGGGGCTTAGACACTGGTTTCTTGTTTGACAATCGTCGCTTCAGTTTATACATAAACCCTTCCTGCCCCCGAAAAAAAACAAATATACATTGTATTGAAAAGAAAGCATGTCTGCTAATAATGCTGCTGAACAGCAATGCAAACTGTGAAAATCAAAAACCATTAACAGGCACGAGAATTGCTAAAGTTCAAAAACACTGAAAACATGGAAAACGGCAAGAAAAAACACACTGAAAAATGTCACCCCCATCACAAAAACGGCCAAATTTGAATGTTTGGAATGGAAAGCAGACACATTTGAAATCTAACTTTTCAACAAAAAACACTGAAAACAGTGTTTCCGCTGAATAGTCTCATCCCTGCATTAAGGAATATTCAACAGGAGAAATAAAATAGCACCACCATGACATCAAACGGCGAAGTGACAATGAAAGACTGCAAAATTTTGAGCCTAACAATATATTCTTCCAGTTTTGATTATGAGAATAGGACAATTTCAACAACCAATTCCTACTGTTAATAATAAACCTACCCATGGTTTCTCAGGATTGAGGTCCTTGTCGTCATTCAAAACAGGGTAGCGTCTACACATGGCAATGGCCATTTCCAGAATCTCATCATTCGTCGGAAACCTGTTGTGTGGCTGACAAGCAGCAATCATATTTGAGATGATTGCCCTCACACATCTCTCTCTAGTCTCGGTGTCAATGCGACCCTCACGGTTACACCTTATCAGTTCGCTGTCCCCATACAAGCTGAATTCAACACTCGGCAGGCGCAACCTGGGAGATGAACCGACTTCAACAACTTCAGGACCTTCAGTCTGTTCCTAAGATGAATATATAGGAGCACCAGTTTAGAAGTAGCAGCACATGGCTACATGTGTTAGACTGTATTCCAAATTAGAGCAGTTTTCAAATAATTCAATCTCAAAGACAAAACAGAGAAAACTTGATTTTGTATGAAATTCAAGAATAGAATTTAATCTCAAGCTGTGGATTTTAGGTAACGTAAAGTTACGTTTATTAATTTTGAGTTTATTAATCTAAATGCTACAATATTCAGTTCACTGATTCACTGTATCCAGTCATGATATTGACCATGCTGACAGTAAAGAAAATGTAGCAATTAAATAAAAAGGCATGATTGGTGTTATTCACAACAACAGATTCACTCAGTTATCCTGATACAGCCACAGCCCGAAAATAAGGAAACTCAATTTGATAAGTTAGTTCACAAATTTGATCACATGCATGACTGCAATGTTGTAACATAGAGGAGTTCTGCATTTTGATGAGACATGATGTTAGTGAAACTGCTATTTTAGACTCTAAAGCTGTCTGATTTACAAGCAGTTTTCCAGTACCAACCTTGATATGAGAGAAAACCTTCTTGCGTAGGAAGAAAGTTTGGGTTCCTGGAAGGAGCTCTACAATATCGTCTCGACTGAGGCTTAGGAATGATTTACCATCTATGCCAGCTTCTGCATGAAAGAAAAAGGATGTCATGTACGGGTCCGTTCAAACTTACCACGCGATTCTGCATGTGCGCGCACAATCATCTTCATTTTATCAAGTCAATTTCTACGTTCCCACTTCGAAAAAGCCTTGATTTATTTACTGTTCAAAATCCGAGGTGTAAATTTCACCTACCAATGAAAGACGAACCACTCAGTGGAGTGGTTCATCGTTCGTCTCTTGTTGGTAGGTGAAATTTACACCTCAGATTTTGAACAGTAAATAAATCAAGGCTTTTTCGAAGTGGAACGTAGAAATTGACTTGATGAAATGAAGATGATTGTGCAAGAAACCTACATGTGTAGAGTGACATCATCCTCGAGTAGCAGCGTCATTCTTCCCAATACGGTGCTTATATAGGTCAGCCAATCAATGACGCTCTTCTATGACATTCCAAAATTCAAAAGGTTTTTCGGTCACTGTGATGTCGCATGTCTATTCATAAGTTCTTTGAACATTGAAGGGGGCCAGATATACCAAGGGAAGTTCAAAGTGGGAAAGTAGAAATTGGCTTGATAAAATGAAGATGGCGCACAATAGGCCACCAAGTGTTACAACAATAATCTTTTGGTTGGTCATTTTCAAGTTAGGCCTATCACATGAGTTGATGTTTTCACGCGATTTCATGCAGAGCACCATCGTGACCATGAAAAGATTTCAAGCATCTCGAAAAAGCTACAAAATGGAACCATAAGTTGCAGGGCTACGTGTTTAGCGCGAGTGATAGCTCACCTGCATGCAAACACTCGCGTAAATTCATGTCACGAGAGTGATTTTAGCTCACGTAAACGGTCACATTCTATATTGTATTATATTGCAATCACTCGCCTGACTTTCAAATATCCTCTCCTAAATATTTTGACGTGAGCTATTTTTAGCTCACGCACTAATTCTAAACACGAAGCCCTGAAGTTGCTGGATTTATGCGGAGTGTGATGGGAAATTATCCAAGAATCCATTGATGCAATGTATTACTCAACTAAATTTTAATTTGCGTTACAATTGTTGTAAATGGTCAGAGAAAATAGTCCCATTGGGTCTAGGTGTCCAGTGAGGAGCGCAGACAAAAGCCTTCAGGACGAAAGCCCTTCAGAACATTAGCCTTTCCGACGTTAGCACTTCAGGTCATTAGCCATTTGGCTTATTTGAATTCTGGAAAAAAGCCCTTTAACAGCTAAATATAATGGTAGGCCTTTTATATCCCACTGAAAAATGGGGAAAATGAGAATTTGTAACTATCATAATTTTAATTGATGCAATTTTTTATGTTAACTGCCTCTGTATCGGCATTTTAAGAGTTTCAGGCTGGTGTCAAAACTGCCATGAACATGAATGAAGCGAAGATATACTTACCATCGCCTACGCAGTTTCAAAGATGATACTCCAAGCTTCCGAACAATATATAATATGATGAAAATACTTGTCTAGAAATTCTTCATTTTTATATAATGACAGGCAATTATTGAACTATATTTCTATCGGTACAATTGTACCGATACGGTACAGAGAGGGTGAAATGAAAAATGGGGGAAATGATAACAATTAGAATGATTATAATTTAAAATTATTCTCACTTTCAAAAGTTTTGGCTATGATGCAATTTTTTATGCTAAAATGAAAAATGGGGAGAATGATACCAATTATGGATATTATAATTTAAAATTTTCATTTTCTAGTTTTTGTCAGTATGCAATTTTCTTGAAATTTATTCACGTTTCTCAAACTCCACTTAACACTTCTTTGTTAATTATTGTTTACATATAGAGTATACTCTTCTATATTTAAAAAAATAAAAATAACATGACAAAAATCTTCCTTTTTTTCGTTTTTCATCGGCATATATCATTGAATTTATAGGCTGAAGGGCTAATATCATGATGAGCTAATAATCTGAAGGGCTTTTGCCTCATGGATCCTCCAATAACCGGGCAGTCATGCTGGAGTTCATGTTGGAGATACCGCTTCTCGACGTGAATTGACATGTTAGCAAACGGAATAATGGCTGACAACTTGCACAACATCTATTGGAAATTTTGTAAATTTACGTCACTTCGTCTTACATGACCAACATTTCGGCAGTTACATCGAAGTCCGCGTTGCCCTAAAACTAACGGTAGACGTTAGAGGGTAAGGACTAAAGGCATCAATGAATCATAGATACGCACCGACTCCGATCGCAGGCCCATTGTAATTCCATCCAGGCGAGACGAGGCGCCCCCTGTAACCGACGAGAGGCGCCCCCTGTACGCAAGGGAAACAACCGAGCACACAGAAACCACCGATTGGGCTGAGAAAGCTGCGTGCAGTCGTCGCTTTATTCAGAGTTGGAAATTAAGTCTCCACTACCGTAAGTAATGATATAGCCTCTGGATATTCTCGGCATGTTGAATTCAAAATAACTATATGAAGATACCATAACAGTAATCTGTAAATCTGATGAAGCATTAATTGTATATGTTGAAGATCATAGCCTGATACATTGCTGTGTCGAAGAAATTATCCGAACATGCAAATTCGAAATGAGTCGATTTTCCACAACTTACCAAAAAGAACGTCTGCTGCACCGTCCAGAGAAACAGTAGATAAATACCCGAACAATTCAGATGGCGACAGATTTTGAATATCTGGGGCATCTGAGGATGACGCCATTTTGTCGTCTTCCCGCTCTTGGTGGCGTGTACATCCGGGATACTCTTAACACGTGGCGCCTCAAATATCGCAAGGGAGGCAACTCGATACACGATAATTTTGAGTGATTCGTGTAGGCTTATTTAACCCTTTCGTACTTATACCGGCCAAAACCGGCCGGCATCATATATACCCATAACGGCCGAAACCGGCTGCAATTCACCACCACGCAAAAAAATCGCCGCACAGTAAAATGTTCGTCAAGTGAGAGGTCGTCGGTAGTCCACATCGTTGGACAAGGAAATAGTCGACAATATACGTTCAAATTTTATTGTAAATCATGCAATAAACGTATAACAAGTTTATTTTATTGAAGACGTACCTTCCTTGTGGTGAAAATTGAGAAAATCGGCGAAGAATTTGCCGTTTTTTGACCATTTTCAACGCTATCGAAATCCCATTTCCCGCGGTAGAATGTTAGAGATATTGGTTTCATTTTAAAGGTCATTTCCGGGTCTTTCGACCTGTGACGAGTGATTTGATTGGATAGGATTGAATAACGAAGGATTTGATTGGATAGAGATGTGATCATTCTTTGATAGCGTGACCAAATTGACCTCGATCGGGCTCGATCGGGCTCTGTCTAGTATCGCGAAGCCCGATTAGTTGAGACGTGTGAGACAATGGCAGCGATTGGCCGGCCGCTTTGTCTGCGTGTGCCGGTTGAATTTCTCGCCAGAGAAAATGGCTTCGTTGAAACTTTAGCGAGCCGACTGTTGGATTTACAATGGAAATAAAGGGTTTCTCGGATTTATATGTCGGATTAAAACCCACACGGACGATGCACTGGTATTTTAGCACGATCGTCCGGTTGAATTGGGCGAATCGTGAAGAGATTTTTTATGGAAACTATCATTTGGCTGGGACATACACTCACGGTAATGTTGTCGAAATCAGAGATTTTTTTTTTGTTTATTTCATTTTCTCGCCTGGTCCGGTTTTATTTTAGACACAAATGGGCAGATATTTTGAAGGACAGATTAATTAAAGTATGGGCTTTCTGAAAATATATATATTTAGCGGGGTTTCAATCAAGCTACATGCAAGTATATTGCTTCAAAAAAAGACTGTCTATAACAAAATCCTCTCGCATGCATTTATCCGAACATACAAGGCTGACAAACGAGACTATCAGCAAGTAGCAAAGAGTTAAAGACATGTTTTAACAGTGTTGCATTCATTTTTGGGGCTACCTTGTTTTTGTATTTTTTTTTTTTTTTCACTTACTAGCTGTGCAACTAAAATGTTTGCAATTAATCAGTTCACTTAATTTGGAAAATGATTTGGGGTACGGGTAACCATAATGGAATGGTATAGCAGATTTTTGTGATTCTCATCAAAAATAAATCATTTTCCAATGCTTGATTCAAGCTGAAGGTGTGTATACTTTGAGTTTCAACACAGACTCAATGTTCCAATGTGCATGTTTCACCAAAATGGGGGAGATTAAATGCAAGATTCAAATTGACTTGACACTTATGTCAGAGTTACCATTCCACAGATTCACAGTAAAAAATTATTTTCTTGCAAAATTGTTGAAATTTCTTAGATTTTCTTGAATTCTTAAATAGGAAAAATACATAAATCCCCCTGTGATACAATGTTTAGAACGTTCCCAAAAATAATTATTATGACGTTTTGGGGAATAGTTCCTGGCAGTTATTGGGCATTTCCAAAGTTTATAAAATCTGTTTAAAATTTGGTCTTGTCAGGAAGATATGATTATAATCTAAAACAAGAAAAAATAAGAAAAACCTTCCAATTTCTTAAAATGGGAGACTGACAAAAATTATTATCTTAAATTTTCTCAAAATTTTAAGAAATTGTAATAAAATAATTCTTGTCAGTCTCCCATTGTAAGAAATTGGAAGGTTTTTCTTATTTTTTCTTGTTTGAGAATAAAATCATATCTTACTGACAAGACAAAAATTGAAGCAGATTTATAGACTTTGGAAAGGCCCAACAACTGCCAGAAACTATCCCCCAAAACATCATAATAATTATTGTTCAGAACTTTCTAAACATTGCATCACAGAGGGAATAATGTATTTTTCCTATTTAAGAAAATCTAAGAAATTAGCAAGAAAATTATTTTTACTGTGTTTTGGTGACACAATGCACATTGGAACAGTGACTCAAAGTATACACACCCTAAGCTTGAATCAAGCATTGGAAAGTGCATATACAGTTTGAAATATATGTATTAAGGCAGTGTGACATCACTGCACTGGACCTAGATATGATTGCAACAGACCACCATAGAATACCATGCTTTACTTGCAGTTTACTATGTGTAATAAAATCGTAAAAAATTACAATAAATATTTTCCCACACTGTTTGTAATGGTCTTTCATTTGATGGAAACTTTACTTGAGGGTTTATGATCACTTTAAAGGTGAAATGCAAAGGTTTTCATATTTTTCCTTTTTATATTCTTCATGGTCCATTTAATGGTGGAAATATTAGCCTAACTACTTCATTTGGTATTATTTGAATTATTTTGTATCCTGGTAGCTTTTGAAAAGTGCTTCGAAGTTGGTGTCTCAAACCCGGCCGACTTCAGAAATCCACATTGCTTATCTACCCTTGTTTGACGCTGGTTTGTGACGTCACATCAGAGCAACTGGCCGGTTGTCAATACTTGTAACGTGCAGTCTCCGGCCGGCTAGTCCGACATGATGTCACAATCAAGGAAAGATAAGCGATGACGTTTTACAAATCTGAATTCAGCTGGGCTAGGGGTACCAACTTTTAAAAAGATTCTAGCAGACAATATAATTCAAATTAACCAAAGTGAAGTAGATATCGCATTTCACCTTTAACCCATTGCGGAACTGATGTACTAATGTATCATCACAATGTGAATGAAATACTGGTAAATTTAATCATCTATTTAAGGAAATGTCCAAAATCTATGCTACATGTATATTCATAAATAAAGACAGCAGATAATAATCATGGTATACTGTAATCTGTGGAAGTATACCATGGTGGATACTGTTTCAGTTATGGAGTTGCAATGTGGGATATATTTACCTGAATCATGTGCACATAATGTTGACAGTTATTTTTCTATATTTTCAGGTAAAACTCTCCATCAACTATGGCCAACTGGGTGTGGCGATGTGCTGTCTGTCTGACATTCTTGGCGCTATCTCTGAAAGATCTGATGCTGCACATGAATGTTGTTCACAGCAACGCACCCAACTTCCATGTATCCTGTGGTATAGACCACTGTCCAAATTCCTACAGGATTTACCATTCATTTTACAAACATGTTAAACGTCGTCATTCTGGCTACTATGATGGAGAAGAAATGCTTCAAAATAACCAAATTATTGCAGTGCCATTCGCAAATGTTGATACGACGATTGATATGACGATCAACAGTAATGTCACCACCATGGGCAATGACGGAGTGGATGAGAGGGAAATGTCTGACGTAGAACCTGAAGGTGCCATGTCGCCAACTGTGGCCACGTCCTTACGAACGGAATATTGCTCGGCAGAGGAACAAAGAAACGCTTCCAGTGCAACATTTCTCCTCGACATGAAACACCGACATCATTTGTATAGGGTATGCAGGAGAATTCCATTTTTTGTCAGCTAGACAGAGCTATTAAGGCGATATTGCTCTTCAAACAAACCAGGAAGTTTATCAAAATTTTCAGACATATGTTTTTAGATTATACTGAAAAGAAAGTGCCTAATTTCAGCTATCTAGGATGAATAGTGTTGCAGAAATAAACAGTTTTCATATAATTTGTTCAAAAAAAGAAAACTTTCTGTGGTAAATAAGGCCAGTTAAACCGACCAATCTCATGTTAATCCGCTTACCAGGCTGTTAGGCATCCGGTTTTACCAAAATTGCGGCTTTTTGAAGCCAAAAACTTAATTTATTCAGTGGCTCATAAAAAAGACATTTCATAGAGAAAAAATATTCTAGTTTTGTACTATAAAAACTCGCAGCCGAAATCGATGTGAAATAGCATATATGCACGGTCGAATTTTGCAACTGTTAAATATATAAAAAAGTAGAACACCTTTAACCAAAATGAATTCAATAGTATTGTCATATATACATTGTTAATATCTTCTTGGTTATAGAGATGTCATCTTTTCAATATAATGAGAAGTTGTATCTGAAATTCACTTGAAATTATACAATTCGATCGAACACTCAATTTCAAACGAACATAGACGCTGTTTACATAAATTTCAGCTGCGACTTTCCATGGAATATAACTGATATTTTCTTCTTATGAAATGTTATGTTTAACGAACCATCGAATGAAATAATTATTGGTTCGAGGTCAATATTTCTTCTGCAAAAGAAAATTTGTTATTCAATATTGAAAGTCGACAATAAAATTCTGAAAATAGGAAATCATATCAATAACACTCTATGTCTACCATATAAATGGAGATTCTATTTTTTACAGGGAGCAGTTTCTTCTCTGATATCTGGATGGAAGAACCTTGTGAAACAATCTACGGATGCATTGAAGAAAAAGATCCTTTTGCAGCTTGAAGAATCAGGACACAGAATTGAATGAAAATACAATTACTTTAATTAGGAATGCCAAAATTGACCCCATTTTCTGTCAGGTTGAAAATGACTACATGCAAAACAAGCACATGAAACAGAGGTATAAACGCATTGTTCCACAGGAGATTACATTGGGAGAGGGCCTTCAGTCAAGAAGATATGGCTTTAAGCGGCGACTGGTTTTACAACCCGAGCAGTTTTATTATGTTCCAATATTAGAAAGTTTGGAGCAATACCTTCAGGATGGAGGTATCTTTCAGTCAGTTTTAAGTTCACCATTTCAGCACAGGTCAGGATTTCTACAGGACTTTTGTGATGGACATTTATTTAATGCCAACCCAGTTCTTACTAAGAAGAATGCCCTTATCCTTATTCTTTACTATGACGACATAGAATTATGCTGTCCCCTTGGATCTAAATCAAGGAAGCTGTCATGTTTTTATTATAGTTTAGGAAATATTCCTAAGCCATTTAGATCAAGCTTGAAAAGCATTCGATTACTTGGTCTTTGTGAAAGAACAGTGTTAGATAAGTATGGTATTGATAAAATTTTGGAGCCCTTTGTTTCTGATTTGAAGAATTTGGAAAGTGGTTATCAATTTAATATTCAAGATGAAATTGTTGAATTGAGTGGTGGGTTGTATATTATCTTGGGCGATACCCCTGCCAATCACCTTTTGGGGGGTTTCAAAGAATCTGTAGGTCTTGCCAATCAAAAATGCAGAATGTGTTACTGTAACTATGATAGAATGCAAACCAAATTTTCAGAAACAGATTTCAAATTAAGGGATCCAGATGAATATATCTCCGAATGTAATAATATTGAAAATGCAGAAACACAATACATGAGGTCCTATCTGAGCACCCTTTACGGCATAAATCGTCGCACTATATTAAGCACTATTCCTCATTTTGATGTAACGTCATGCCTGCCTCAGGATGTTATGCATGTGATTTTGGAAGGCTTAGCCCCTTATGAAGTGAAAGAAACTTTGAAGTTTTACATTAATGAACAAGGTACATTCCCCCTTAAAGAATTCAACAGCAAAGTGAATATTTTCCAATATGGGTATCATGAAATGAAAAGTAAGCTGTCACCAGTTACTAGTAACACCCTGAATTCTCTGGACAATAGATTGAAACAAAATGCCTCACAAATGCACTTGTTGTTGCAGATAATTTTGTTCATTCTGTTACAGTTAAATGTAGACAGTGGTGATATTAACTACAAGCTTATAGTTTCTCTAGTGGAAATGTGTAAACTAATCATGGCACCTGTTTTGAGTTTGGGATCAATTAGTACCCTAAGAGAAATGGTTCAGTCACATTTGAAATTGTTTAAAAGGTGTTATCCCAACTGCCCAATAATACCAAAACAACATTATCTTGTACATCTGGCAACATGTATGAAAAATCATGGTCCATGCAGTGGATTCTCATGCATGCGGTTTGAAGGAAAAAATAAAGTTCCAAAATCTATTTCAAAGTTCAAGAACAATTTTATTAATGTGGCTAAGACAATCACAAATGAAATGATGAACCTTGAAGCACTGAACTCGCATGTGGACAGTGATCTGTTTTCTTCTGGTAATTGTACTACTGAACTGACTCCTGGTCCATCAACCCATATTGATGGTGACAAATTGCAGTATTTCTGTAACAAACTGGAAAGTTTTTATGACATCCAGGCCTTTGATGGGATGAATGTTTATACATGCAAACATGTCACTTACCATGGTACCAAATATATAACAGACAGAGCCTTCTTGGCTTCCGCAGTGCACAACGATGGCATACTGCCTGAATTTGGGAAATTAACTAGTATTTACATTGTTAATCTGTACGACATCTATTTTGAGTTAATGATGTATCAAACCATTTGTTATGATGAAACTGTACAGTCCTACATGGTGGAGGAACCAAACTCAGCAGAGGGATTGGTACTTTGTAAAATACCCGAGTTACTTGACCACCATGTGTACACAACAGTCGGTTTTAATGGTTCTCTTTACATGCGAAGCAATTATGACCTTACAGATTTAATTGCAAGCAGATTGAATGAATAAGCTGCATGATAATTAAAGAGATAATGTTTTCAAAGGAGAGCTCAATGGTTATTTTATGCAGTTTGGGAAAGATATTTTAGGGCTTTCACCCTTCCCATAGATATAAACTTTCCAAAACTAACTGCGTACGTAGCCATTGCCCTAAAATGTAAACTTTCTCAAACTAACTGTGCGTGAAATAACCATTGTTATTCGACTAGCACGCCTATGAAAACATTATTTCTGTTCTATTGCACTACTCATATTGATTATCAACAAAGATAAAAGACTGAAAACATATGGTAAACTTTGACATCCTTTCTCCCCTTTGTTGAGAAACTCGTCCAAAGATATTGGCACGATGCTTCCATCTCAGTTGGCATCATGCCAATATCAGTGGACGAGCTTATGTTGTCTCTCAAATGGGGAGTGATACTGTCAGCTGAGACAGCTGTGTGAAAATTACATGGGAAAAAGTTGATCTGTGTCGCTTTGTAAATCAATTTCACGATGGAAACAAGTTAAACTTGAGAAAGAAATTCCATTTGTAATTTATTTGTTTGTTTTATTCGATTGTTAATTGTATGAAAGCAGACGTCCCTTTCATCACCTGACTTGTGAAATGGAATCTATCAATGAAGACCTGCACTTGACACGTGTTGATTTCACATAACCCTGCTAAAACGTGTTATAAATGCACGGTTAGCTCGATGCATGTTATTTGACACAATTGTTATAGAATTATTCATAACAGACTCCTTGGCGAATGGTACGACTTTATAATGTCGATGTAGGTGTAACTTGTAAAGAAAAGGCTGATTTTAATCCCCTTATCATAAGTGTACTTATTTATTGAACCAAAATATGCTCATGGGATTCTGAAACAGTGAAGAAATATTTAAATCCATGCAGTTATGTGTTACATGGATTTAATAGACATTAAGCAAATAATAAATGAAGTGGAATATGGCATACTGAAAAATGTTAATAGTGAGTATTAAGCTGTATACTTTGCATCAATATGTAGTCCTGTATTAAAAGTGTTGCTGAAGCAAATTTTGTAGGTCGTTCTGAGATTGTACAGATGTTATTAGAACTGCTAGGCCTATGTTATGCAGATTATAATTCTAGCTAGTGTTAGCATTGATGTGATGTAAATAGTCAGAAATATATGCAGTGATATATCATTATCACTGGTAATGTTCAGATTCTTGAATTGCTACTCTGCACTGATTATTTTAAAATAAATTAAAAAAATCTATAATATCCGAAGTTTTCGAGTAATTCATACGCATAACGTAAAAAAAGTGTTCTGCTTTAAATGTGTTGAAACAAATACCCCAATTTTCTTATTTGAGAAATATACTGTTTTGCCATTTCTTGGATGAGAGTATTTTTCTAATACTAGTTTCTACATTTTATATGCAAAATACTAGTGTAAGAAAATATTTCTTACTTTCATTGAAATAATCAGAATATTTTTCTTGATAAAGAAAAAAATTCTTATTCTGATAAATTTCATATATGCAAATATACTAGTCTAAGAAAATATTTCTTACTTTAATTGAAATAATCAGAATATATTTCTTGCTAAGAAAAAAATTCTTATTCCAAGAAATTTCAAGAAAAACATTCTTGAGAGGGGACAAGTTTTAAGAAATTGTGGTTGGAGAGGTAAGAAAATTTAAGAAATTTCAAGATTATTACTCTCAGATAAGTAAAATTCAAGAAAAAATATCTAACATAAGAATTGTAAAATACCCGAGTTACCACGTGTATACGACATGGCCATTAATGCTTCTCTTTAAATATGCAGCAATTTTGAGTTTACAGATTTAGTTGAAAGCAGATTGAATGAATAAAGTGCATGATAAGTTAATCATAACAGACTCCTTGGCGAATGATAGACACAGAAATATATACAGTGATATATCACTGATAATGTTTAAATTCCTGAATTGCTACCCTGAACTAATTATTTTCAAATAAATAAACAAATTTATGATATCTGAAGTTTTCAAATGATTTATATGTACAATGAAAAAAAGTGTAACGCTTTGAGATGTGTTGAAACATAAATCCCCCAAGTTGTGTTGTGAAATGTATTGTTTTTCCATTTCTTGGATGGGAGACTAGTGTTTTTCTTGTACTAGTTATCCCCATTTTATATGCAAAATACTAGTGTAAGAAAATATTTCTTATTCTCATCATGGTCATTGGAATAATCAGAATATTTTTCTTGATAAAGAAATAAATTCTTATTCCAATAAGTTTCATATATGCAAATATACTAGTCTAAGAAAATATTTCTCACTCTCTTTGAAACAATCAGAATATTTTTCTTGATAAAGAAAAAAATTCTTATTCTAATAAATTTCATATATGCAAATATACTAGTTTAAGAAAATAATTCTTACTTTCATGGAAATAATCAGAATATTTTTCTTGATAAAGAAAAAAATTCTTATTCCAAGAAATTTTAAGAAAAAAATTCTTGAGTGGGGACAAGTTTTAAGAAATTGTAGTTGGAGAGGCAAGAAAATTTAAGAAATTTCAAGATTATTACTCTCAGATGAGAAAAATTCAAGAAAAAAATTCTGACATAAGAAATCATTTTTATATGGATATCTCCCTATACTCAATTCGCGAATATGTTTGTCACTAAGTCATTCCGAAGGTGATTTATGTGCGAAATGTCAGGGCTAGTTCACTAAACAAGGTTTGTGTGCAAGAGAATTATATCGAATTCTCGTTATTATCTTTTGGTACATCAATTATTGCATTCACGAAAACGGCTGCCAAGTTAAAGTCAATATGAAAGGCATCTAAGTATCAAACTCAAAAACTCCTCCGGGAAATAAGGCCCAAGCTTTTGACAACGAGGTCAAACAGATCGCTTTTATAGTCAGCATCTGCTAATATATGACGTAATTCCATTCGTAAAACTGATTGACAAAGTAACGTAAATTGTGAAGTGTAGAACCAGTAAATTCTAGCGGAAATGGGCTCTGACTTGAGAGAATGACGTGAAATGCAATATGTTTCTGCCCATTATCTGCTGATACACATAAGTATTGAATCCACGGGAGTGAATCTAAAGGGATTCTGAGTGCCGAAGAGGACGAGAACATCAATACCAGCGAAGCGAGTCCCTGGCTTGCGAGAATGAGGATAGAGAGGCTGTGTTCCGAAAGAGGACCATTCAAAATAGCCATGTGCCAAAGTTCATACTTGTAACCGAAAGCGCACAATAAAAACTCTACAACTATGATGTATTGTTCGCTCATAGGGTTGTCTAACTCATTAAATACAAAATAGTGATTTCTGTATAAAAAAACCAGTTGCGCATAAAGTCAGTTTTGAGTATTATCAATGAGTCGGTTTCGCTAAGACAGTAAGTTCATCTCCAGTGATTGGAGGGTCATTGTTTCGATTCCCACAGAGGGTTAACTTATTCTTCCTTTCAAAACATATTTCCATATATGCGAATTGCTTGGGGGAATAAAGTTAAACATGATACCAAATTGTCATTTCTATAAGTTAAACATCTTTATTCGACGAAAGTTGGTGAGTTTGTCCCTAACTTCTGAAACGTAATTGTTGCGTTTGTTTTTATGATGCATGATCTATAATTTGATACCAAGTATTATTCAATGTTAATCATAATGACAATGCGTTGCTTATCTACTTCTTCACCAATTTGTGAATTATCTAGATTGGGTAGATAAAATGAGTTATAGATGTAGTTAACTTATTTTTCAACTTACTAAGGCAGTCGCCTATCATTGTATGCAAATTAGCCGAACCACTGACACGGTTGCGGCTCATCTTCCTTGGTATATAGGCAATTCAAGGATCTTAAAGATTATATACGTGTAATCACTGTTCAGTGAAAATGGTAATATCTGAAAACAATGACTGATGTGTCGATCGACAGCTTTTTTTTTTTTAGCGTGTTGACGTAAGAGAATTGATGTCTGAATGGAATTCAACGAAGCAATAATTCATTCCACCAAATATAGTTGCAAACTAGAGCTGCGAGCAGCTATGGGTCGGCTTCCGAAATTACGCATGCTAGATGATCTGGACTACTAAATGTAAGTCAATATACTGTTAGCATTCTATCCTCTGCGCATTGCGACACATGGTCAATAGGGCTCGAAATGCTCTTTTACACTACCAAATTCGAGTCCAGATACTGTTACTATGCTATCCTCTGCGCATTGCGCCGCAAGGTCAATAGGGCCCGAAATACGCTTTTATTCTACTAAATGTGAGTGAATATACTGTTACTTTTTTATCTTCTGCGTGTTGCACCGCAAGGTCAATAGGGCTTGAAATCCACTTTTATACTACTAACTGTGAGTGAATATACTGTTACTTTTCTATCCTCTGCACGTTGCGCCGCAAGGTCAATAGGGCTCGAAATGCGCTTTTATACTACTAAATATGAGTCAATCTACTGTCACTATACCAGCCTCTGCGCATTGCGCTACAAGGCCATAGGGCTCGGAATGCGCTTTTTATCTACTAAATGTGAGAGAAGATACTGTTACTTTTCTATCCTCTGCGCGTTGCGCTAAAGGTCAATAGGGCTCGAAATGCGCTTTTACACTACTAAATCTTAGTCAATATACTGCTACTTTTCTATCCTCTGCGTGTTGCACCGCAAGGCCAATGGGGCTCGAAATCCGCTTTTATACTACTAACTGTGAGTGAATATACTGTTACTTTTCTATCCTCTGCACGTTGCGCCGCAAGGTCAATAGGGCTCGAAATGCGCTTTTATACTACTAAATCGGAGTCAATATACTGTTACTTTTCTATCCTTTGCGCGTTGCGCTATAAGGTCAATAGTGCTCCAAATGCACTTTTATACTACTAAATGTGAGTCAATATACAGTCACTATATCATCCTCTGCGCATTGCGCTACAAAGCCAATAGGGCTCGAAATGCGCTTATATACTACTAACTTTGAGTGAATATATACTGTTACTTTTCTATCCTCTGTGCGTTGCACTATAAGGTCAATACGGATCGAAATATGCTTTTATACTACTAAATCTGAGTCAATATACTGTTACTTTACTATCTGCGCGTTGCGCTATAAGGTCAATAGGGCTCGAGATGAGCTTTTATACCACTCAATGTGAGTCAATATACTGTTACTATACTATCGTCTGCGCATTGCACCTATCGCAGCATAAAAATCTGTATCTATCAGGGTTTGAGAGAGTAGGCCCTTGCAAAATTGGTAAACTTCTCCACAAAATTCAAGATCTGCAACGAAACTGTCGAAAATGCAATGTCAAAGATGCGTAGTTTGTTTGTTCGTTGAAAGACGCAGATGTACATAGTAAATGCACTGCAATCATGCATTCTTTAACAAAGGAGTATTTCTCGGTACCGATGTTGTGAAATAATTATATATGGATGTGTGCAGTGTTATTGCGTAATCTGGCAGAATATTGCAAAATGTTACATGAAGTAATCCTGTCAGGCTGGAAATCCCCTAAATATTAATAAATCCAAATAGTGCAACATATCCTGGTATTCCCGATATGTCAGTAGCCTAGAAATTTGTACCTATCAGGGTTCAAGAAAATAAGTCCTTGCAGTCAGAGATATCAGTATGCGGATTTCAAACAACTGCGGGGAATAACTGAGACTGAATAAAACGTCATTCAGCGAATCTTGAATCGGGCGATTCGGCAGTTACGTGCAAATTAGCCAAATTTGTTAACAATCACGTTACTCAGTTACATATTCTATCTTCCTCTCTTCTATCCCGTATTCAAATTACTTGGAATAGGTCGAAAAGATAAAGTGTGCTATTATACCGTGTGTCTTTTTTTCTTTGCTCGTTGTACATATATATCTACATATGCATTCGTACTTGGGTATCGACCACCCGTACAGGAACGTTTCTTTGAAATTCCTTTGTTTAATATCTCACGATTGAGTGTCGCCGCGACAGAGGATATACATTGTCTTCTGAATTTTTTTGGAAGCCTAATAATAATAATAATTGAAACTGCGAGCAGTGGCTTCCGGGGACCAGTTTTACGCAGGGCCTTGTGTCCAGGCATATGGACCCTGTTGGAATACCATGCAGCGATTTCAGACCATCTATCTGCGCTTATGTAAGAAAGCTGTTTCAATCTTTATGGGATACTATGGATAATAACAAACTTCACGTGTTAAAAAAAAACGGTTGGTTATACTCACCTGAACAGTCATAAACGTTTCGACCAGGCCATGATTAGACGATGTAGGATCGGTCACACACGATTAACTCATGGATATTTACTAAAACAGGAGCCGATTCCGAGGTGTATACCTTGCTATGAAGATTTCACGGTGGAACATCTTCTCATAGACTGCATAGATTTTAAGACTATAAGAGACACTTTTTATCGAGCAGCTACACTGGAAGATCTTTTTAGCAGAGTGAATAAGGATTGTATTTTAAATTATTTGAGAGATAGGTTTGCTCAGGCTGTACAATTTTAATGTTTGTACCTGTTTTAACGCATTAGTTTACCGAGTTTTTGAATTGATTACTTTTAGAATTTTGTGTGATCGTCGCTATATAGCGGAAATATTGCTGAATGCGACGTTAAACCTTAATTCTCTCTCTCTCTCTCCAGGTATATGGTGGAATGTGGCCGCTTTTGGTTGGCGCTAGTGGACAAAATTTCACAAATAGCCCTCGGGCTAATTCGATATAATCCTAGGCCTAAATCGACCAATCGTAATACATTTCCTAAACCCCGGATTATATTCATTTAGTTCTCGGAATAAATGATTTAGCCCTCGGGTTGATTTGATCCAGTCCTGGACTGAATGATTTAACCCGCGGACTAGATGATTTAACCCGCGGACTAGATGATTTAGCCCGCGGACTAAATGCATTTAATCCTAGGTCTAATTCGATTTAGTTAGGGCTAAATTGACCAATTGTGATACATTTCCTAAACCTCGGGTTATATATATTTAGCTCTCGGACTGAACGATTTAGCCGTCGGGCTTGAATATTTGACCCTCGGAGTGATTGAATCAGTCCTTGGACTGAATGATTTAACCCGCGGACTAGATGATTTAGTCCGCGGGCTGGATTATTTAGCCCGAGGGCTAGATTGTCCAATCAAATGTGCGTTTCTAGACCGCATATTAATCAAGAGCAAGATTAGAAGCCTGAAGTTAGGCAAATTAACAAGCCTACACCAGTATTCCCGTTAATCTTGGCTTGGGAATTCTGCCCGCACAGCAGCATTACATGCATTTTTGTTCACCCCAAGAGTAAACTTGCAAAACTTGGTATGAACGCTTTCAATTGGGGAACATTCATGAATATCTCAACAGCCCAAATTTCGGATTTATATAAAAGAATTGGTTTGACCTCGCTATCAAAAATCTGTGTGTACATGTAGTGCCTGGTACATTAAAGCCTATAAGGGAGTATATTGCCGCCGTATAACCGATGATAGCGTATCCAGCTATGCTCTCAATGCAAAGCAAACACAAGCAGAATTTAACCCAAGTGTTTACACTTTACTGTTATCATGTCAAAGTGTTATAACTTGACAACGGGCAGTCATTTGAGGTCTGAGACTGGCAGCCGAACAAATATGCAAGGATCAACAAACGAGCCAACTTTATACCACGTGGTCATCTTCTAATCTTGCTCTTGATTAATATGCGGTCTCGAAACGCACATTTGATTGGACAATCTAGCCCTCGGGCTAAATAATCCAGCCCGCGGACTAAATCATCTAGTCCGCGGGTTAAATCATTCAGTCCAAGGACTGATTCAATCACTCCGAGGGTCAAATATTCAAGCCCGACGGCTAAATCGTTCAGTCCGAGAGCTAAATATATATAACCCGAGGTTTAGGAAATGTATCACAATTGGTCAATTTAGCCCTAAGTAAATCGAATTAGACCTAGGGTTAAATGCATTTAGTCCGAGGGCTAAATCATCTAGTCCGCGGGTTAAATCATCTAGTCCGCGGGTTAAGTCATTCCCTTCCGAGGGTTAAATCATGAGTCCGGGGATTGGATGTAATCAACCCGAGGGTTAAATTGTTTAGTCCGAGAACTAAATGAATGTAATCCGGGGTGTAGGAAATGTATTACAATTGGTCGATTTGGCCCTAGGATTAAATCGATTTAGCCCGAGGAATTAGTCCGAGGGCTATTTGTGAAATTTTGTCCACCAGCGCCAACCATAGCCGCTAAACCGTTCAGCTAATCGACAGTATTTTGCATTCAGTGCAACACACCATAGCCTTCACAATACATCTCAGCAGCCTAGTAATTTGTACCTATCAAGGTTCAAGAGAATAAACGCTTGCAATATAGAAAATAGCCCATTGGGCTTCAATACCCCTTGGCTATCAGTTATTGTCTACACCCAGCAATCATGCAATGTATAATATATTCAGTGTATTTTTAGAACTAGATTAACAAAAATCTGATCTAGTAGGTTTGACTGTATTTCAGGTTTTACCAAGGCCTGAGGTTCTAGTAGAGCATGATCGAATTCTTAGCTCTAAATATACAATTCTAAAAAGCTTATAATCAAATCAAGTACTTTTATCTTGGAAATATAGATCACGGTCAGTCATCTTCAAAAAATCAATTCCAACTTAATTGCAACAGGAACATGGATTCTTAGATCTTAGACTTAACATATAGAATTGGACCTTTTAAACATAGGTCAAGGTCAGTGATATTCTTCAATAGATTTCCGGTCCAGCCATAAGTGGTATAAATTTGGGCAATGTAGATATAATCTTTCATGAAATATTGTACTGAATAGAATCGGACCTGGATAAAATAGGTCAAGGTCAGTCATCTTCAGCACACCTTTGGAACATCACCAGATGTACACATATTACTAATTTGGAAAGCCTAGATATATTCTTCAGGTTATATCGTAATAAACAGTATATGACCTTGAAAAAATAGGTCAAAGTCTGTCAACTGGGATAGGCTTCTAGTCAATCAACAGTTGCATGCTCAATATGAATTTGGGAGACCCCAGCAAATACTAAAATTTGACCTTGATAAAATAGGTCAAAGTCAGTCATCTTCAGTACATGTTTGCACCTTTGCCAGATGTATACATAGTATTAGTTTGGAAAGCCTAGATATATTTCTTCATGACAGACCATAATAAACAGTATATGACCTTGAAAAAATAGGTCAAGGTCAGTCAACTTGAATAGGCTTATAGTCAATCACCAGTTGCATTAGTGATATGAATTTGGAGACCCCAGTTTCCATCCTTTATAAAATAAAGCAAATATTAAATTTGACCTTGATAAATACGCCAAGGTCAGTCATCTTCAGTACACCTCTGGACCTTCGCCAAATGTATACATAATATTAAATTGGGAAGCCCAGATATAATTCTTTATGTTAGACCATAATAAACAGTATATGACATTGAAAAAATAGGTCAAGGTCAGTCAACTTCGATGGACTTCCAGTCAATCACCATACATAAGTAATATGAATTTGGAGGCCATAGCTTCAATCCTTCAAAAAACATGGCAAATACTATAATTTGACCTTGATAAAATAGGTCAAGGTCAGTCATCTTCAGTACACCTCTGGGCCTTCGCCAGATGTATACATAGCATTAAGTTGAAAGTCTAGCTTTATTTCTTCATGTTATATCATAATAAACAGTAAATGACCTATAAAAAGTAGGTCAAGGTCAGTCAACTGGAATAAGCTTCTAGTCAATCACGAGTTGCATAAATAATGAATTTGGAGACCCTGTGCTTTTATACTACTAAATGTGAGTCAACATTCTGTTACTATGCTATCCTCTGTGCATTGCCTCAAGGTCAATAGGGCTCGAAATGCGCTTTAATACTACTAAATGTGAGTCAATATACTGTTATTATACTATCCTCTGCGCATTGCACCGAAAGGTCAGTAGGGCTCGGAATGCGCTTTTATGCTACTAAATGTGAGTCCATATACTGTTACTATACTATCCTCTGCGCATTGCACCGCAAGGTCAATAGGGCTCGAAATGCGCTTTTATACTACTAAATGAGATTCAATATACTGTTAATATACAATCCTATGCGCATTGCGCCGTAAGGTCAATATGGCTCGAAATGCGCTTTTATACTACTAAATGTGAGTCAATATACAGTGACTATATTATCCTCTGCACATTGTGCCGCAAGGTCAATAGGGCTCGAAATGCGCTTTTATACTACCAATTGTGAGTCTATATACTGTCACTATACTATCCTCTGCGCATTGCGCCGCAAATTTAATAAGGCTCGAAATGCGCTTTTATACTACTAAATGTGAGTCAATATACTGTTACTATACTATCCTCTGCGCATTGCGCCGCAAGGTCAATAGGGCTCGAAATGCGCTTTTATACTACTAAGTGTCATTCAATATACTGTTAATATACAATCCTCTGCGCATTGCACCGCAAGGTCAATAGGGCTCGAAATGCGCTTTTATACTACTAAATGTGAGTCAATATACAGTCACTATACTATCCACTGAGCATTGCGCCGCAAGGTCAATAGGGCTCGAAATGCGCTTTTATACTACTAAATGTGAGCCAATATACTGTCACTATCCTCTCGCATTGTGCCGCAGGGTCAATAGGGCTCGAAATGCGCTTTTATACTACCAATTGTGAATCTATATACTGTCACTATACTATCCTCTGCGCATTGCGCCGCAAATTTAATAGGGCTCGAAATGCGCTTTTATACTACTAAATGTGAGTCAATATACTGTTACTATACTATCCTCTGCGCATTGCGCCGCAAGGTCAATAGGGCTCGAAATGCGCTTTTATACTACTAAGTGTCATTCAATATACTGTTAATATACAATCCTCTGCGCATTGCACCGCAAGGTCAATAGGGCTCGAAATGCGCTTTTATACTACTAAATGTGAGCCAATATACTGTCACTATCCTTTCGCATTGTGCCGCAGGGTCAATAGGGCTCGAAATGCGCTTTTATACTACTAAATGTGAGTCAATATACGGTTACTATACTATCCTCTGCGCATTGCGCCGCAAGGTCAATAGGGCAAGAAATGCCCTTCTATACTACTAAATCTGGATCTGGATAGTCTGCATGGTTAGCGTTTCAATGTCACAAAAATATGTCCGTAATCTGGTAATGCTGCCTAAGCTGTGTTACCATAACGTAAAGCTTACAGGCAGCTTATATTCCCGGAAAGTTTCTCGCTGCTCACACAGAAAAAGTACAGCAGAAAAATTAATAAATCCGTGTGAAGTTTGTTACCGAGAATAGCCAAATATTATACAGAGTTACAGCGTATGTGGTGATCGGTTTTTCAACAACAACATGCAGCTATTCAGTACTCACGTGTGTGTTCAATCTCCTGATACAGCATACAAATCCAGTCAGTCTGTTGTGGTCCTTAGGATAATGCGACACGAACTACAGTCCATTTCAACAATATATGAAACACATACATTCAGCCTGAACCTCGCATGAATAAAACAGAGAGTATCCTGAATGTTCGTTTATACACTTCGTCATAATACTCGCCACATTTCACTCTCTACTGCCTGGTACGGTCATAACCTGAGTTGCGAAATATTTCAAGTGATCATGTCAGGCTGGAAATCCCCTAGAATTAATATTGCAACATATCATGGAAATGGCATTTTCAATTTTACATGTCTGTTCTGGGGGAATATCCCTGCGGGACCCCAACAATGATAATATCCAGTAATAAAACAACTCAGCATTTAATGCGGGATATTCTTACATCGACCTCTGTGCTGGTAGTGACGTCATTGCTTCCTTTTACATCTAAACTACATACTTTTCACCGACGAATAATCCGTCAAGTCGCAAATTTGGGAGAGTTAGATTTTAGAATTGCGGGGAAACTATTGAAGCTAGGTGGGAACGGCTAGCATTTTTCCAAAAGAGCCGCTCCTGGACAATACAAATCAATAAACTGCAACGCTATACCTCCCGTAGATCCAGAGTTATAGCCTGTACAAGATGTGTTCCTTTTCTGACAAAATTCAAGATGGCGGCCAAACCACGTGACCTAGGCTTAAAATTTTTGCATATTCATGATCGCCATATCAGATAACATATATTTCCTCACTTATCACGTCCAAATCCGTTACTTGAAAATTCGACCATTTTGATTGGCCACTGGCGGCCATTTTCTTTTACGGAGCAACTTCTCTAATAGGGTTTTGAAAGACCCTGATCTATTGATTATGTTTACCAAGTTTTGTGCTGATTGCTTAATTGGTTCCGGAAGCGTAAGGTTTAGAAGATTTTTTCCAAAACTGGGTAAATCCAAGATGGCCGCTGAACCCTTCGACCAATCACAACCAATTTTTAATATGCACTAGATCTCCGCATGTCTAATATGTGTGTGAAGTTTGGGCATGATTGACCTGATGGTTGCTGAGATTTAGCACACACAAAATCATGGAGAAGAATAAGAATAAAAAGAATAAAAAGAATAATAAGAATAATAATAATCCGAACAATAATAAAGAAGTCTTCCGATCTTCATCGGAAGCCTTAATGAATTCAAATGTGCCTGTAGACAGGGTTGTCATGTGAGATCGGAGGTTGAAAAGAAAAGTGTGGCAGAGATCACACTCTCTTAGCGCATGCGTATTTCAAAAAGTCACAAAAAGAACAACAAGAACAAAAACAACGCGAGCCTCTCCTAGACCTGCGTGCCGCAGGTAAAAACAACAAACAATTCAAGAATGGTTTCCATCATAAGTTTTTATTTATATGAATCCCCAAAGCTTAAGGATTGTAACTAGGCCCATGAGCATATATAGAAAGGTGGTTCAGAAGATAAATGCTAATATTGCTTGATTGAGGGTTGGGCCAGATACCATCCATCGCAAGTGAAGTTTTCTTTGCATAATCTAGATTTTATTGCACTGTACTTCCATTTGTAAATTAGTATTTTGTAATTAATGGCTCACAGGAAAAATAGTTTTTAACTGATTGTCATACCCGACTCACCCGAGTATCATTTTCAGAGACTATTGAGTGACTGGTAGCAATAGTGGAGATATAGCTGCTTCCTGAGCAGCAGATTTCTTTTCCAGAGTTTCAATTCAAAATAGTATCTATTTGTTTGAAAAGCCCCCCCAAAAACACATGAAAAACTGGCCATAATACCAAGCTGATCCGTATGTAGTGGTACTACTATTATACATACACCCGGTACTGGCACTGAATGAAAGTATTAGAACACAAGTGCCAAGGCATCCATCTCAGAATATTTCAGTTCTCAGACATGTCAGATAGTATTATTTCTAAGTTTAAGTTCAATTGATCCATTAATTTCACTACATACATGTACATAT
>JAVTVY010020251.1:0-83292 GCA_036873755.1 Hanleya hanleyi
TTTCAGGAGTTTCAAGATTTCTAGAAACTGTACTTGATGTCTGTTGTTATAGTACTAGTGAAATGAGCAAAGTTAGTCTGAAAGTGAATGTCCAGAGGATCCTTCATCTTCGTTTTGTAGTATTTTTTTTCCGCACGTGTCATCATTGAGAACCGGAAGCGAAGACAAATCTCTTTGACACTTTCGCATGAGCTATGAAACATACTTAAGATTCTGTAATGAGGAACGAATGCTATTTCTGTTCTGTTTACTGGGGTAGTTTGAGTTATCTCTTTTAAGACCCCATGCTTGAAAATAGTAAGATGGTACAAAACTTAATACTGAAGCGATCAGGTCTGTGCAGTAATGTTGAAAGTTTGAAAGTGTCTGAATCCTGATTATCTCTTTTGGATCGAAACACGCAGTAGTCTACAGTTGTCGAGTTGTGACGTTGTGTCACAAGAGTGACGACCCTTCGTTTAGCCGACCCATCGGCAGATGAAACGATGTAGCAGTTCAGTTGCAATGGCATGGACTAAAGTAAACTGATTTAAAATTTGAAGAAATACATTTTAATTCAGAATCATTTGAGTTCCTTGATATAGAAGGTGAAGGTATGGATATTCTCTATAGTCAATATATAGAATATGCACCACCGTTTGATCCACCTACTCTTGTGATGCAATGTCATAACTCGGGAATACCTTATTAATTTGAAGCGTAACTTGGATTTCCGAATCGGACCAAAAAGGTATCTTGCACAACTAGACCCCATGTGGGACCTGTGTACCAAATTTCAGGAAGATCCATGAAGTATTTCCTGACAATTCACGATAACAATGTTTCAAGGGGAAATCCAAAATAGCCACCTGGTGGGCATATTACATTTTCGAATCGGACCGAAAAAGGTATCTTGTGCAACTAGACCCCAAGGGGAACCTGTGTACCCAATTTGAGAAAGATCCACGTAGTACTTCTGCAGAAATCACGATAAAGTTTCTTGGGGAAATCCAAGATGGCCAGCTGGTGGCCATATTGGATTTTCGAATTGGACCAGCAAAGGTATCTTGACCAACTAGACACCAATGGGAACCAGTGTACCAAATTTGAGAAAGATCCATGTAGTAGTTCCTGAGAAATCACAATAACAAAGTTTCATGGAAAATCCAAGATGGTCGCCTGGTGGCCATATTGGATTTTGGAATCGGACCAGGAAAGGTATTTTGCACAAGTAGACCACAAGGGGGACCTGTGTACCAAATTTGAGAAAGATACAAGAAGTAGTTTCTGAGAATTCATGATAACAAAATTTCATGGGGAAATTCAAAATGGCCGCCTGGTGGCCATATTGGATTTTCGAATCGGGCCAAAAAAAGTATCTTGCACAACTGGACCACAAGGGGTACCTGTGTACCAAATTTGAGAAAGATCCATACAGTACTTCCTGAGAAATCACGAGAAAGTTTCATGGGGAAATCTAAGATAATATTGGATTTTGGAATCGGACCAGGAAAGGTATTTTGCTCAAGTAGACCACAAGGGAAACCTGTGTACCAAATTTGACATAAAGATTCATGCAGTAGTTCCTGAGAATTCACGATAACAAAATGTCATGGGGAAATTAAAAATGGTCGCCTGGTGGCAATATTGGATTTTTGAATCGAACGAACCAAAAAGGTATCTTGTGCAACTGGACCACAAGTGGAACCTGTGTACCAAATTCGAGAAAGATCCATGCAGTACTTCCTGAGGTAGCTGTATACAGAAATATCTTGGGCGGCTGCTGTGAAAAGGCCTACGTTTGGGGTCTTGCTCAGAGGAGGCCACAAACACAGAGCCTATTCATATTTCATATATCAAAATAATTCTATGTATCTCAGAAATATTTTGAGGCCAAAAGATTCGAGTGTTGAAAAAACAAATTTACGCAATGACCTGTATCCAGCAACAACAACAACACTGACATGTGGGCTCATTTTCCACAAAATACATCAAAATCAGCTGACGGCTCAGGTATCCACTACGCAAATGAGATGTTAATATTCACCACGACTCTGTCAAATAACTCCAGTAGATTTAAAAAAAGTGGAAATTTTTTGCTCATCGCCAGCTCGATTTTAATGTAATATGTCATCTGTCAGAGTTACAAAAATGGCGCCCAAATAATAGCCTCGTTCCGAAGTGCATGATGTCATCACCAATTCATCACTGAATCTCATAATTTTTATTTTAATTCATCCATTCTGATTTTCTATCAATCTTTAGGCTGAATTTATATTATTACGATCTAAAAAAAAATGGCATATTCAATTTTAAAATCAAGTTTTGAGGGGAATTTCAGTCTGTGACCTCTATAAACATTGGAATACTCCCTCGTTTTTTGTACGAAACAGTGAAGGCCACCCTTATAGAACAGAAAAGTTGTTTTCAAATATCTCCTAATCTATTATGCAAATAAAGCAGGAAATTCTGAACAGTTTGGTGTATCTGGCATCGAAATCGGTTAAAATCTCACCGAAATATTGAGTATTCCCTACCGACCCCATATCATGGATTTTCACCAATCAACGGTACTCATTTGGAAATACCATTATCTTAACATGTAATCATGTATTCATGAATACATGTAATGCAAGTACATGTACATGTTGCAGAGAAAATCTACCAGGGTCTAATTATACAGAATAATCCATGAACAAAAGTAAATTAGCAGCCTGAATTATATGTACATGTAACCGACATAAGTTCATACATGTATTGTGATGTCACAACACAAGCCATTTTGTTATGACGTCACGTCATAATATTAGTATATTGCAACAATGTAAGTGCTATGATGTCATTCACAGAGATGACGTCACAAGATAATGCAGCCAATGTACCATAAGCCATCAACTGTTCAAGTATACATGTACTGAACATTGTGTAGAGGAAAACCATATAGTACAAATTGTATTCACCATAAAGGTCGGAGTACGGTAGCCATTTCGCAATGGGACATAAAACGTGATATACGTATATTAGTTTGTTACATGTACATGTACTCTGTCAGGATAAAAGGGTTAGGTGGTGGTGAGGTGAGCGCCAGTACAAACACCACGGGTTACGGGAATGTGTCGGGTAAAGGGCAAACAATTGAAAGGGGGGTGTGGAATGCACATCACACACAGAATACATGTAGATTCAGGTGCGGCTGGATACATACAAATACTTGTGTGTGGAGGGGGGGGGAGGAGGGAGCAAAGTATGGCCATTAAGTACAATAGTCATAAATGGACAATTTCTAATGGAACGAGTTCTCGGAGTCTGTGGGCAGTAAATACTTATTTCTTGCCTCGAAAATCAACTCGAATTATAGGATATTTCTTTAGTACAGTACCATACCATGCATGACAGCCATGCTCATCAGAAAAGAAGCTAATTAGTATTCTGAGCAGAAAGTCTCTCGGTCTGTGTAAAATCTGTCATACACATTTGTCATGTTGAAACGGTCATATTAGAAATTCAGAACTATGAAAGGAAATATGAAATTTAGATACAAGCAGATAAAGCTCACATGTTGCTCAAATATAGAGTTCATGTTTAGTCAAGCTTCATGGGGCAAGTGGGATGAGTAACCTGAGGGGGGGGGTGAGACTGGGGGGGAGACACTATTAGCAATGAATGGATGTCATTATTCAAAGAACTAGACATGGAGGATTTTCTATCTGAAATTGTTATTGAGTTTGAGACTGGTACAGTGGAAGGAAGGGAAATCATAGTGTTTCTAACCCATAAAAGAGGTTTGATGTAGCAGGTCTCATGCATGGCTGTACATGTAAATGATTGTTTCATAGAATGATGACAGAGGTTCTCAAATATCTTGAAATACTGTGACAGAAGCAGCTATGGCTGGCCAAAATAATAAAATGAATTGAAAAAATTATTCTTCATGGTTTTCTGAGCATCTGTTAAATATTTTCAAATTAACCTCAATGCCCTCAGTCTATAAGGTGGCTCTGAACAGAAATATCTTGGGATGCTGCTGTGAAAAGGCCTACTTTTGGGGTCTTGCTCAGAGGAGGCCATAAACACAGAGCCTATTCATATTTCATATATCAAAATAATTCTATGTATCTCAGAAATATTTTGAGGCCAAAAGATTTGAGTGTTGAAAAAAAAAATTTACTCACTGACCTGTATCCAGCAACAACAACAACACTGACATGTGGGCTCATTTTCCACAAAATACATCAACTTCAGCTGACGGCTCAGGTATCCACTACGCAAATGAGATGTTTATATTCACCACGACTCTGTCAAATAACTCCAGTAGCTTTAAAAAAAGTGGAAATTTTTTGCTCATCGCCAGCTCGATTTTAATGTAATATGTCATCTGTCAGAGTTACAAAAATGGCGCCCAAATAATAGCTTCGTTCCGAAGTGCATGATGTCATCACCAATTCATCACTGGATCTCATAATTTTTATTTTTATTCATCCATTCTAATTTTCTGTCAACCTTTAGGCTGAATTTATATCATTATAATCTAAAAAATGGCATGTTCAATTTTAAAATCAAGTTTTGAGGGGAATTCCAGTCTGTGACCTCTATAAACATTGGGATACTCCCTCGTTTTTTGTACGAAACAGTGAAGGCCACCCTGAGAAATCACGATAACAAAGTCTCATGGGGAAATCTAAGATGGCCGACTGGTGGCCATACTGCATTTTCGAATCGGACCGATAAAGGTATCTTGCACAACCAGACCCCAAAGGGGAACCTGTGTACCAAATTTGAGAAAGATCCATGCAGTACTTCCTGAGAAAACACGATAACAAAGCTTCATGGGGAAATCCAAGAGGGCTGCCTGGTGGCCATATTGAATTTTCGAATCGGACCAGCAAAGATATCTTGCACAACTAGACCCGAAGGAGAACCTGTGTACCAAATTTGAGAAAGATTCATGTAGTAGTTCCTGAGAAATCGCAATAACAAAGTTTCATGAGGAAATCCAAGATGGCCGCTTGGTGGCCATACTCGATTTTCGAATCGGGCCAAAAAAGGTATCTTGCACAACTGGACCGCAAGGGGAACCTGTGTACCAAATTTGAGAAAGATCCATACAGTAGTTCCTGAGAAATCACGATAACAAAGTTTCATGGGGAAATCTAAGATGGCCGCCTCGTGGCCATATTGGATTTTCGAATCGGAGCGAAAAAGGTATCTTGCACAACTAGACCCCAAGGGGAACCTGTGTACCAAATCAGTTATCCGTGCATCGTAACGTCTACATGCGGCCACATCGACTGTAATAATACGTTTACGGGAATGCATTTTTCTTTTTCAGTGAGGAGGGTAACATCATTTCGCATTACTTTGGCTTTAACGTATAACCTACCCAATGTCTGCATAATCCATACATTGACCAGAGAATTCTAACGACGCATCAAATGTGGTTTGTGAAGATGGTCGAACTTCTACGTGATACATTTGTTCCACCGCCGTTTGTTTCGGGGTAAGGGAAAAGATAGTTTATTCCCTAGATTGAGCTGGCGTAAATTCGGATAATTCCATGATTATAAGATGAGGGGCTGTCTCTTCAAATGAAATGAAATCGATACAGATTTGGAGATGAATATCTCAACAGGTATGACAACCATCCTCGACATGAGAAATGTTATGGGAATGTTATGCGGAAAGAATTTGATTGAGTCTATGCTGCAAACAAAGATATACGTGTCCATTCTAGTAGGATCAGTTGTTCTAATGACTCAACCCGTGCACGTGCCCTTTGTATACTTAGTTTCCACGTTAGTGTTATAGTCTATTAGATGGATTCAACCTTTGATGAGTAACCATTGGGATGAAACTGCTTCTAACAAGACCAGTATTAAATTGAATTAAGGCAAAGCAATATGACCTTATATATGAACGGTATCAAAAAATCACCACGTTCAAAGTTCACGGAAACAAAGGAAACTAGAGGTGTTAAAACTTCATGAAAATAATAGTGCACGAGAATAAAGGAACGAAGGGGGAGTTCAAGAGGTTAAGAGTTCACGAGGTCTAATGACGTCACCTATACCGTATTCATATTTTCCCACTACTACTCTATCATGTGGATAATTTCCGCTCTCTCGCAGCAAGGGTAATAATAAAACGACTCCTCCAAGACAACTATACAAAACATTCACACACGGCACAGCTTAATTCGCCAGGTCTGACGCGTGTTAGAAGATCGAAGAACGATGTTTCGTCCTAATGAACACTCGTTGACCCATATCACCACTAAACTAGCCTTACCTGCTTCGAAACCTTGACTGTATTGTTTACAATGGCTTTTCCACGGCAGCCGTGTAGTGAATAAAGATATTCCGGTGTCATTTTGCCCTCGAGGAGAAGAGACAATCCCGAAGCGGCGTCTATCCAATGGACTTTCAACGTTTCTTTGTCTCCAGTATTGTACACCCCTTCTACACTTATGAACAAATCGTCCATCCACCCATAGGGAGCTTCAGATTCACGTGGCTCAATCATAACATGTGATTTAGAAATCTGCCAAATAAAGCAAAAACAAGGGACAAAATTGGCTTCATTATACGCCCGCACAACATACAACCAGATTTACATTTTGGACCACAAAAAAATAGCCTTCCCAAAAATACAGCATTGCCTTGTTTGAATATTCAGTGAGCCTTGACCTTTTGACACCAGATCAAGATTTGGAGAGTGTGTAGAGATCACATCCCAAAGGAATAGGTTTCTTGCTTAGTCACATTCCACAATCCTGAATTGCAGTTATAACACCAAATCAATATTTTCAACCATTCTCTAAAATTTCGGATTAAACTTGGTCGATGATATTTTGACCTCTATTTTGCCACTGGCCCCTCACCAAAAATAGAAATTTTCAATGGACGTCTGAACCAGTGGCGTTGACATTGACCTCAAGTTTGGTATGCCATACATTATCTTCCCCTAATGTGTCCGGTCTTTAGGGCTAAAAAAGACGCCGTTTCATCCAAGTTAACACCCGACGGAGTATGATCTTAACTTGCTGAAAGAACAGTTTTCAAGTTTTCTTTGATTCACTGGAAGTGAATGTGAAAAGAACATATAGACAGTGGGCGTTTGTCCGGTTGTGAATTGGACCCTCTGTATGCAAACCGTACTGAGCTGATGTCCGGAAGTTGTAGGTATACGGCATTTCGTGTCAATGGCGCTTCATTGCGCATGCGCAGGAATTGTGGAGTGCGCAGAAATGAGGTCATGAGGAGGTGTGCGCAAGAGTATTCTGCGCAAATGTATGAAGTCACTTCCGGTCTGGCTGAATAGGGCGTGACCTTGGGGGCATGTTTTCCTCCGCGGTGATGCGGTCTAGCGGTGATGCGGTCTGCCTCTGCGGACCGAAAGTAGTCCCAAAACCGTGGGTTTTCGTGAGAATGTTCGGCAATCTGTAGGGACCGCTAATGGACCGATTGGATGGAGTGAGGTATCAATATAAAGCCTACGTGAGGGAGTATCCAACGGGCTGGGCGTGACGTGGAACTGACGTCATTCTGTGCATACGCAGTGGAGAAAGTGTATGGAAATAGATGTTCTGGAGCCTAGGTGGGCCACTAATGGGCCGATGGAGTCGTATGAGGTATCAATGTGAAGCATTCGTGAGGGAGTATCCACCTGGATTAGTGTGTCGTTCGTTGTCAACATTCTGCGCATGCGCAGACAGGGAATTGTGGGAAAAGGGTATGGACATAGACGTGTTGGGGTCTAGGTGAGCCACTAATGGTCCGATGGAGTCGAGTGAGGTATCACTGTGAAGCATTCGTGAAGGAGCATCCGCCTGGACAAGTGTTTCGTTCGTGTTCGGCGTTCTGCGCAGGCGCAGACAGGGAATTATGGGAAAAGCGTATGGAAATAGACGTGTTGAGGTCTAGGTGGGCCTCTAGTGGGCCGATTGGATCGCGTGAGGTATCAATGTGAAGCCTATGTGAGGGGGTATCCGCCTGAACTAGTGTATCGTTCGTGTTTAACATTCTGCTGCGCAGGTCACGTGGTTTGGTGGGTGGAGTGTGACGTAACTTCCGGTTTTCAGAATGACCTCCGAAAACAAAAGAGTTCTAATTTTTTCCTTAGACGTATGGAATGCATGTACTAGAACATCCGGGACCTCTTCAACATCCGGGAGCTTTTCAACATCCGGGACCTCTTCAACATCCGGGTTTTCCCCGACCCGGCCCGGCCGCAGCGCGCGCGGGTTATTCGGCCGCACGCGCGCGCGCGGGATAAAGGGAAGTTTCGGAAGTGTGCAAGGGCACTATATCACATCGGGGTATATATTTCATCGAAGTATAGCGGAAAGCGGTTATCGTGAATAACAACAATTTCTGCAATCTTTATACAGTTTATTATCTCCAATGTTACATCATACCCAGGCTGGGGGAGCCGCCCTGGGTATGTTTGGTATGTTCATAGCAAAACAAATTGAAGTATCAAACACCATGTTTCATTATTTAACGCACCGTCACATTAGGTACAAGTGTTTACTGAGCTCAAGTCAACGATCGCATCAGTGCAAGGGTGACACATTCAGCCGATGGGGGTGGTCGGTCAGCTTGGTAACGAAGAACGTAGCATTGGTGACGCTTTCTACGACCCATTGTGTGTTGGGGCGGTGACGATGCGCCCATCTCAATGCATCCACGGTGTCCAGTCTCTAGCGACGCCCGGTTAATAATGGTGAACGGATGGTCAAACACATGGCTGTTATTACTGGCATACCAATACCGCAACTGGTCCGTCTCTTTGTGACATAAGATGTACCCGAAAGCGACATTCAATTTGAAGACCGTAGCTTGGTCATTGAAGATGGCTTCCACGTAGCTGCGTAGACGGGTGAGGCCGGTCAGTGGGAAATTGTAGATATCTGGAATGGGGCGATCACGGTGGAAAACGTGCCGTATCATGGACCATTGGCGCCGATAGATGTCACTCACTGGATGGGCGTCCTGTAACAGATCGCTAGGAACATCCACTGCATCTTCCAGAAAATGTTCGATGTCGTCAGGCGTATGACAGGCAACAGTAATGCTAGGGACTGGCTGGATATCTAGGCTCTTCTGAACTGTGGGTATAGTCGGGCTCTCTGTGATCGCATCACTAGTGGCATTCGTCTCTACGGGCTCATCTTCACTGGGCCTGACCCTCCTGGGTGCCTCTTTAGTGGAAAGTTGTCGCCCACACCGTAGAGACGAGGTATGAATCAAACGATGATGCCGTCTTAACTGACTGGGTCGTTTGTCGTCCCAATCGTTACGTTGTTCAGTCGTCCCCTCGTGGAATGAGCCTTCGTGGCGCAGTAAATTATTCTCCCGATCGACCGTGCGCAGGTTATACAAGTATACCGTGCATCGTTGTGGGTGGAGGTCTCGTGGCGTCGTAAATTATCTAGACGAGTAAACTGCTTCTGGCAAGTTGTGCAAGTGAACATCAGGCTGGTGAGGTTGCACTGGTGAGGATCAAGCAAGTAGCTCCTCTCGTCTGATAGGCTCAGGCTGGCCAGGCAGGCTCAGGCTGGTCAGGTCAAACAGGCCAATGAATGCAGCAATGCTCTAAAAATTCCCACTTTTATACACCTACATAGAAGTGCCCGGATGCAGCGCGGACGTCACCGAAAAGACACGCACGTCACCGAAAAGACACGGACGTCACCGAAAAGACACGGACGCCACCGAAAAAAAACACCCACAGTCAACTCCCCACATACAGTCGCCCCCTCAAGACCCTCATACATACCCGGATGCAGGCGCGGACGTGAAGTGCTCGGTTGAAGACACGGACGTCAGCGAAATTCTTGGGAAAACCCCCACAGACAGGTCAGTACATGCACTCCTATCATGTGTTTCCTACTGGTCCCTCCAGCGTAGATGTGCTGCGATAGAGGGGCTAATAAAAGGATTGACCTGTAATATTTGTTGTTGTTGCTCTCTTTTTGGACTAACCAATCAGAATAGTACGTATCACGGACGACACCCGTAGAGCTGCGTATAGGCGCGGATGTTTGACATGGTCTATAAAACACGTCCCTCTGGATCCCACAGCCCCATTCCTACGGTTACAGAGTAATGACGGACACCCATCCCTATGCGACTCGCATTTTACAGCATGCGATCGTGGTTAATTCACTCACGGGTTACCGAGAAGTGGTTCGGTCCATGGTTGGAGATGGCGACGACAACGAGGGGCGACGCCAGATCCTGAAAGAGTTCACAGAAGCGGTCCTCGACAGAGTGCACACGATGGAGAGGTGTGCTATCACTCACCACTACTGGTCTATGACAGCCATCCTTGATGCCCGGATTATGGATCACGAGCGCTCACGCCGGAACCAGCGACGGCTCGTTGCCCTAGTAATGGTCTTTGCCCTATTGACCCTGACGCTGTGGCAATGACAGCGACAGAAAAAGAACGGCTCTTCAGAGCCTCCACAGATGCGCTTATGTGCAACCATAAATACGAAAGACAGTCAGAGTGTGTGTCATTCACTGTTCGTCATTGGGTCAACCATGTCACCAGTCCTAAGAGCCATCCTTCCCCTTACACCCCGGGTGGGGTTACAAGTCTATGAAGATAAAGTCACCCTCGTGGAAGACCGTGGAGATGTTTGCTGGTCGCGCGCTGAGACCGTATCGAATACGGTTACGCTACACGGTGACGGCTGGACCAAATTTAAACGGATGTTGAGTGGTGAGCTCGACGGAAACCTCATCCACATAGACAATGCCGTCTACGTACACCGTGCACCCTTCTTCCCACGCCTGGGCCGTTACCAAGACCCTTCGTGAGGCTTCACCCTAGACCCCGATCTGTGGACAGCCTTCGAGAGAGTGGTGCATATCGTGGACCAGCTGTTTACACCGGACGAGAGGTCAGCTGTTCAGTTGGAGTGGGCTCGTGCCCTGAGAGAAGCGGCGGCAGAACCCAATGAACAAATGTCTAGCAATGAAGCGGAGGCAGACGACGATACCATTGATTATCCGGTTAGACTCAGTCAGCCCAGTGACATGACCACCCGATCCTTTGATCTCACGGGCTTCTCCCTATAAATACGAGAGACAGTCAAATCTTGTACCATTCACGTACTGACCATGACGGAGCATATAATACGGGCGTTTCTCAGCTTGACCCCCGAGGTTTTCCTGCACGTTTATGCGGATAAGGTCGATATCATGGAGGAGGTGGGAGACATCTGTGATGCGGACCCTACACAACCGTGCCCGGCTCACATTCGTTTGTCTCGGGAGGGCTGGACCAAATTCAAACGGGTGTTGTCTGGTGAACTGGACGGCGACCTCATTCACTTGTGTCACGATGTGTACATCCGACGCGGCCCGTTCTTTGCTCAATTGGCTCGGCTAGATGGGGGTACAGTGCATTTTACCCTTCACCCTGATCTATGGTCTGCATTGGAAGATGCCGTGGTAGATGTGGATCAAGTGCTTACGGAGGAAGAGCGGTCATCAGACGAGTTGGACTGGTCATTTACCATGGACACTGTGCTGGCAGAAGCCAACGAAGAAAATCAGAAAGAAACTCCGGCCCAAGATATACCCGTTATAAATAAACGATAGAGCCAGGGTCCATCATCATTTGTCACCATGAAGCGCTGGGAGAAGGTGTTGGATAACTTATACTACAGTCCCGACAGTCCGGCGGCCTATAGTGCATTGTCGGCTCTCTATCGAGCGGCCAAACCCCAGGAGATACAACGTGCCCAAGTCCGAGATTGGATAAGAAAACAAGACACCTATACCTTACATCGATCTGTCCGTCGACATTTTCTACGGAACCGGGTCTTCGTGGGCGGAATAGATGCTCAGTGGCAAGCGGATTTGGTCGATATGAGCGCCTTTGCCAAACATAACGATGGGAATCGGTATATCTTGACGTGCATCGATATCCTGTCGAAGTGTGCGTGGGTGGTACCCATCCGGACGAAAACGGGGGCGAATCTCATAACGGCGTTCAGGGACATCTTCAAGACCGGGCGCAAACCTTTGTATTTGTTAACCGACGAATGCACGGAATTCCTCAACAGACCGTTCCAACAGTTTCTGAAAACCCAGAAGGTGTTTTTCTTCCATACGTACAACGAGACCAAGGCTTCCGTGGTAGAAAGGTTCAACAGGACATTCAAAGGCCGCATGTATAAATATTTCACCTATAAGAATACAAGGCGGTACATCGATGTTCTCCTGAAACTTGTGAGTGGTTACAATCGAGCCTATCACCGGAGTATAGAGAGAGCCCCCATTACCGTGACCCAACGCAATGAAGCCCAAGTCCGGCGTGTCTTGTACCCCAGGCAATCGCAGCGAACGCCGAAGGAGGTGTTCAAGGTCGGGGACCCTGTACGGATCAGTAAAGTCAAAGGTCAATTTGAGAAAAGTGACTTGCTCAACTGGAGCGATGAGTACTTCCTGATTAAACGGCGCCTACCCCGACAGCAGCGAGTCTATGAACTGGAAGATCTTCAAGGGGAACCGTTGCTAGGGACGTTTTACGAGACGGACTTACAGCCTGTCGTAAAAACACAGCAAGACTACTACACGGTGGAGCAGATTTTGAAAACGGAACGTCGGCGTGGCAAACTGTTTCTTTTCGTCAATGGCAAGGCTGGCCCAGTTCCTTCAATTCCTGGGTTGCGGCCAACCAGGTGAAACGACTATAAAACCAAACACCACTACCGTCGTCCTTCATTCCACGTTCGACCACGGTGCTATGGACAAGCAGCAGCGGCCTCTGAACACAGCGTCTCCCAAAACGCGCAAAGCGCAAGTGGGCTTTGTGGTGATATTGCTAACCCTGCTGAGTGTGTTGTACGGAGGTGTGTTTTACGACGTAGCCTATGTCAGCACGTAGCACGTAGCCTATGTCAGCATCACCACCACCATCACACCACGTGTACAAGCCACGTGATGTGGTGGTGGTGATGCTGACTGGGCTCGATACGGGGTTGACTGGTACTATCTGTAGACTGGTTTCACTGCCACTCACAGCTGGAGTTTTAAGTTGGTTAAGTAGCGTGCTGACATAGGCAACACCCCTCCGTACAACACACTCAGCAGGGTTAGTAATATCACCACTAAGTCCAGTTGCGCTTTGCGCGTTTTGGGAGACGCTGTGTTCAGAGGCCGCTGCTGCTTGTCCATAGCACCGTGGTCGAACGTGGAATGAAGGATGACCCGTTTAAATGTAGCGTAACCGTATTCGATACGGTCTCAGCGCGCGACCAGCAAACATCTCCACGGTCTTCCACGAGGGTGACTTTATCTTCATAGACGTGTAACCCCACCCGGAGTGTAAGGGGAAGGATGGCTCGTAGGACTGGTGACATGGTTGACCCAATGACGAACAGTGAATGAAACACACTCTGACTGTCTTTCGTATTTATGGTTGCACATAAGCGCATCTGTTGAGGCTCTGAAGAGCCGTTCTTTTTCTGTCGTTGTCATTGCCACAGCGTCAGGGTCAATAGGGCAAAGACCATTACTAGGCCAACGAGCCGTCTCTGGTTCCGGCGTGATCGCTCGTGATCCATAATCCGGGCATCAAGGATGGCTGTGATAGTCCAGTAGTGGTGAGTGATAGCACACGTCTCCATCGTGTGTACTCTGTCGAGGACCGCTTCTGTGAACTCTTTCAGGATTTGACATCGCCCCTCGTTGTCGTCCCCATCTCCAAACATGGACCGAACCACTGCTCGGTAACCCGTGAATTAACCACGGTCGCATGCTGTAAAATGCGAGTCGCATAGGCATGGGTGTCCGTCATGGCTCTGTAACCGTAGGAATGGGGGTGTGGGATCCAGAGGGACGTGTTTTATAGACCATGTCACACACCCGGGCATATACGTAGCTCTACGGGTGTCGTCCGTGATACGTACTATTTTGATTGGTTAGTCCAAAAAGAGAGCAACAACAACAAATATTACAGGTCAATCCTTTTATTAGCCCCTCCATCACAGCACATCCACGCTGGAGGGACCAGTAGGAAACATGATAGGAATGCATGTACTGACCTGTCTGTGGGGATTTTCCCCAGAATTTCGCTGACGTCCGTGTCTTCATCCGGGCACTTCACGTCCGCGCCTGCATCCGGGTATGTTTGAGGGTCTTGAGGGGGCGACTGTATGTGGTGAGTTGACTGTGGGTGGGGTTTTTTCGGTGACGTCCGTGTCTTTTCGATGACGTCCGTGTCTTTTCGGTCACGTCCGTGTCTTTTCGGTGACGTACGTGTCTTTTCGGTGACGTCCGCGCCTGCATCCGGGCACTTCTATGTAGGTGTATAAAAGTGGGAATTTTTAGGGCATTTTTGCATTCATTGGCCTGCTTGACCTGACCAGCCTGAGCCTGCCTGACCAGCCTGAGCCTACCTGACTTGAGCCTCACCAGTGCAACCTCACCAGCCTGATGTTCACTTCCACAACTTGCCAGAAGCAGTTTACTCGTCTAGATAATTTACGACGCCACGAAACCTCCACCCACAACGATGCATGGTATACTTGTATAACCTGCGCACGGTCATTCAATCGGGAGGATAATTTACTGCGCCACGAAGGCTAATTCCACGATGGGACGACGGAACAACGTAACGATTGGGACGACAAACGGCCCAGTCAGTTAAGACGGCATCAGCGTTTGATTCATACCCCGTCTCTACGGTTTGGGCGACAACTTTCCACTAAAGAGGCACCCAGGAGGGTCAGACCCAGTGAAGATGAACCCGGGGAGACGAATGCCACTGGTGATGCGATCACAGAGAGCCCGCCTATACCCAAAATTCAGAAGAGCCTAGATATCCAGCCAGTCCCTAGCATTACTGTTGCCAGTCATACGCCTGACGACATCGAACATTTTCTGGAAGATGCAGTGGATGTTCCTAGCGATCTGTTACAGGACGCCCATCCAGTGAGTGACATCTATCGACGCCAATGGCCCATGATACGGCACGTTTTCCGCCGTGATCGCCCTATTCCAGATATCTACAATTTCCCACTCACCGACCTCACCCTTCTACGCAGCTACGTGGAAGCCATCTTCAATGACCAAGCTACGGTCTTCAAATTGAATGTCGCTTTCGGGTACATCTTACGTCACAAAGAGACGGACCAGTTACTGTATTATTATGCCAGTAATAACAGCCATGTGTTTGACCAGCCGTTCACTATCATTAACCGGGCGTCGCTAGAGACGATGCTGGAGAAACTGGACACCGTGGATCCATTGAGATGGGCGCATCGTCAACGCCCCAACACACAATGGGTCGTGGAGAGGGTCACCAATGCTACGTTCTTCGTTACCAAGCTGACCGACCACCCCCATCGGCTGAATGCGTCACCCTTGCACTGATGCGATCGTTGATTTGAGCTCAGTAAACTCTTGTACCTAATGTGACGGTGCGTTAAATAATGGTGTTTGATATTTCAATTTGTTTTTGCTATGAACATACTAAACATACCCAGGGCGGCTCCCCCAGCCTGGGTATGATGTAACATTGGGGATAATACTGTATAAACATTGCTGAACTTCTTGTTATTCACGATAACCGCTTTCCGCTATACTTGGATGAAATATATACCCCGATGTGATATAGTGTCCTTGCACACTTCCGAAACTTCCCTTTAACCCGCGCGTGCGGCCGGATAACCCGCGCGCGCTGCGGCCGGGCCAGGCTGGGGAAAACCCGGATGTTGAAGAGGTCCCGGATGTTGAAAAGCTCCCGGATGTTGAAGAGATCCCAGATGTTCTAGTATATGCATTCCATACGTCTAAGGAAAAAATTAGAACTCTTCTGTGTTCGGAGGTCATTCTGAAAACCGGAAGTGACGTCACACCCCACCCACCAAGCCACGTGACCTGCGCAGCAGAATGTTAAACACGAACGATACACTAGTCCAGGCGGATGCCCCCCTCACATAGGCTTCACATTGATACCTCACTCGATCCAATCGGCCCACTAGCGGCCCACCTAGACCCCAACACGTCTATTTCCATACGCTTTTCCCATAATTCCCTGTCTGCGCATGCGCAGAACGTCAAACACGAACGACACACTAGTCCAGGCGGATGCTCCTTCACGAATGCTTCACAGTGATAAATCACTCGACTCCATCGGTCCATTAGTGGCTCACCTAGACCCCAACACGTTTATGTCCATACCCTTTTCCCACAATTCACTGTCTGCGCATGCGCAGAATGTTGACAACGAACGACACACTAGCCCAGGTGGATGCTCCCTCACGAATGCTTCACATTGATACCTCATACGACTCCATCGGCCCATTAGTGGCCCACCTAGGCCCCAGAACCTCTATTTCCATACATTTTCTCTACTGCGCATGCGCAGAATGACGTCAGTTCCACGTTACACCTAAACCGCTAGATACTCCCTCATGACCGCTTTAAATTGATACCTCACTCCATCAAATCGGCCTACTAGTGGCCCACCTAAATCCCAACACGTCTATTTCCGTACCCTTTTCCCACATTTCCTTGTCTGCGCATGCGCAGAATGTTGGAAACGAACGATATACTAGCCCACATGGATGCTCCCTCACGACTGCTTCACATTGATACCTCATACGATTCCATCGGCCCATTAGTGGGCCGCCTAGACCCAAAAACATCTATTTCCATACACTTTCTCTACTGCGCATGCGCAGAATAACGTCAGTTTCATGTCACGCCCAGCCCGTTGGATACTCCCTCACGTAGGCTTTACACTGATACCTCACTCCACCCAATCGGTCTATTAGCGGTCCCTACAGACTGCCGAACATTCTCACGAAAACCTACGGTTTTGGGACTACTTTCGTTCCGCGGAGGCAGACTGCATCACCGCCAGATCGCATCACCGTGGAGGAATACATGCCTCCAAGGTCACGCCCTATTCAACCAGACCGGAAGTGACGTCATACACTTGCGCTGAACACTCCTGCGCACACCTCCTCATGACCTCTTCATTTCTGCGCACGCCACTTTCTCGCGCATGCGCAGTGAGGCGCCATTAACTCGAAATGCCGTATACCTACTACTTCCGCAGCTGAGTAGGCTTTCCTCGTTTAAAGACCCTGTGGGGTGCCTAATCGTGTATCTGCGCCTAATCGTGTCAGCGCCAAATTGTGTGAAAAAATTGCGCATAATAACGTGGTGCGCCTAATCGTGTAGAAAATTTGTGCTTAATGGTGGAACTGCGCCTAATCGTGTACAAAATTTGCGGTTAATTGTGGAACTGCACCTAATCGTGTACGGAATTTGCGTCTATTTGTGTAAATGCGCCTAATCGTGTAAGGAGGCTGCGTCTAATCATGTAGCTGCTCCTAATCATTTGAACCATCTTGCGCCTAATTCTGCGTTGCGCCTAATCGTGTAGAAATATTGCTCCTAATTGTGGAACTGCGCCTATTCGTGTAGGAGATTTGCTCCTAATTGTGGAAATGCGCCTATTCGTGTGAGAAAAATTTGCGTCTAATCGTGGAAACGCGCTGATTCGTGGAAATCATTTTGCGCCTAATTATGCGTTGCGTCTAATCGTATAGAAAATTTGCGTCTAACTGTGGAAATGCGCAATTACGTATAGAGACTGCACCTAAACGTGCACAACGTGAAGACATAAGTAGTATGTAAAGGACGGATAAAGTCAACTTGACCTTCTTTCGTCATTTTTGAGGAGGTCACGGGGAGATCACTTGATCAAGAGGTCAAGGTACACTATAGTTCCGGACTTCCGGTCACGTGAACTTTGGGGCATGTATTCCTCCGCGGTGATGCGGTCTGGCGGTGATGCGGTTGCGGGGGAAAAGCCTCGGCGGACAAAATGTAGTCCCAAATACGCCAGGGAAAATTCTCCGGCAATCTTCGCCAGTCTTCGGGACATTTTGGGGGCGAGAGGGGCCCCTAGTCAACCGATTGAGTCGAGTGAGGTGTCAAAGTGGAGCGCTCGTCCAGGGCGATCAACTCATGGGTGGTTGCGTGTAAATTGAGGATTTGTCACAAAAATATGAAAAGCGGAACACGGACTTTGCCCCTAAAATAGGGAAAAACTCCTATCAACACGGTCCAAAAGGGCTAATATCGGTCTCCGGCTTATCCGGCCTGCCTATCAAGTCATGGGCGGGTGTATGTGAAATGAGGACTTGTCTCCGAAAATATAAAATGCGGAACACGGACTTTACCTCAACAATAGAAGAATGATTCGAACATTTGCATCTATAGGGAAAAATGACTGTATGGAGTATGGGGGTGGTCATTTCTTGTGAATTTTACTATGGATTGTGGGGTCTTGTTTTCTTCGTCTCACCACGTAAATCATGATGGGAATGGTCTCGGAGCTAAGCGGTGAAATTTTTCGAAAAATCTCGGTACCGGGTAGGTCTGTATATAGGCTCGTACTGGCTCAGTGGATAGGTCCATACTGGGAAATTCACATATGTTCATTGCGATATGGGTTGTTGGGTCTTGTTTTTTACGTCCCACCACGTAGAACACGATGGAAGGGGGTCTCGAAAATAAGCGGTGAATTATTTTTAAAAAGTCCAAGTACCGGGTAGGTCTGTATATTGGCCCATACTAGCTCAGTGGATAGGTCCATACTGGGAAATTTACTCCTGGACATTGCGATATGGGTTATGGGATCTTGTTTTTCACGTCTCGTCACGTATAACACGATGCGCGGGGGTCTCGAAGCTAAGCTGTGAAATGATCACGTGGAGGTCAAAAGCAGTTCCGGCAAACTGTAACATTTGTATTCCTCCGCGAAGTAGTCCCATGTCAACCAAGTGACTTCCAATGTTAATGTATACGGGGAATGCCTGAAAAGAGTATGGGAATAGACGTTTTGTGACCGGGGTGGGTCCCTAGTGGTCCGAATGGGTCGAGTGAGGTGTCAAAGTGAAGCGCTCCTCGAGGGCCGTTCAGTCATGGGTGGGTGCATGTAAAATTAGGATTTTTTCCCGAAACTATAAAAAGCGGAACACGGACTTTACCCCTAAAATAGGGGGAAACCCCTATCAACTCTAGCCAAAAGGGCTAATATCGGTCCCCGGGATTATAGGGGCCTGCCTATCAAGTCAATGGGGTGGGTGCATGTAAAATTAGGATTTTTTCCAGAAAAAAAAGCGGAATACGGACTTTACCCCTAAAATAGGGGGAAAACCCCTATCAACCCTAGCCAAAAGGGCTAATATCGGTCCCCGGGCTTATCGCGGCCTGCCTATCAAGTCAATGGGGTGGGTGCATGTAAAATTAGGATTTTTCCCCGAAACTATAAAAGGCGGAACACGGACTTTACCCCTACAATAGGAGTCTGTATTATACAATATAAGGGAAAATGCCTGTATGGGGTATGGGGATGGTCAATTTTTTTCGTGGGCTTTACTATGGCTTGTGGGGTCTCGTTTTTCTCGTTTCGCCAAGAAAATGACAATGGGAAGGGTCCCGGGGCGAATCGGTGAAATTTTTGGGAAAAGTCACCGAGGTCTGTATATAGGCCTATAGGCTGGCTATATGGGGGTATAGGTTCAACCTGGGAAATTCACACACGTTCATTGTGATATGGGTTGCTTGGATTTGTTTTTCACGTCTCGTCATTTAGAACACGATGGGAAGGGTACCGGAGCGAAACGGTGAAATTTTTGGAAAAGTACCATATAGCCCATATAGCTCCATACTGGCTATGGGGATATAGGTTCATCCTGGGAAATTCACAAACGTTCATTGTGATATGGGTTGTGGGGTCTTGTTGTTCTCGTCTCGTCATTTAGAACACGATGGGAAGGGTCCCGGAGCGAAACGGTGAAATTTTTGGAAAAAGCTCACCGAGGCCTGGGTAGGCCCATAGGCTGGCTATGGGGTATAGGTCCAACCTGGGAAATTCACACACGTTCATTGTGATATGGGTTGTTTGGTCTTGTTTTTCACGTCTCGTCATTTAGAACACGATGGGAGGGGTCCCGGAGCGAAGCGGTGAAATTTTTGGAAAAAGTTCACCGAGGCCTGGGTAGGCCCATAGGCCTATACTGCATGGCTATGGAGGTATAGGTCCATACGGGGTGAACGCTTATGATCCTATGGTGTCGTATGAGGTCTTATTTTGAAGCTCCCGTGGAGTTTGTAATGTATCGACTAATGGTTCGTCCGTGTGCAATAGTCTGCGCATGCGCAGTCTGGCCGTAGTATAGAAAGCAGGCATGTTGGGGGGTGTGTGTGTTTGGGGTAGAGATGGACCACTATGGGTCCAAATGGGTTGTGGGAGGTGTCAAAGTGAAGCTTGTGTGGGGTAGAGTCAGAATGGCGTGTTTTTAAGTGCAAGTCGCGTCAATCTGCGCATGCGCAGTTGGGTGTAGTAAGTAAAGTGGCCATTTTGGGGGTGCGTGGAGGTGTGTTTGGGGTAGAGAGGGACCATCCTTGGTCCGATTGTGTCGTGGGAGGTGTTATCTTGTAGCTCTCGGGGTGTACATCCCGATTTGAGGGATGTTCACGTCATATGTGACGTCATCGGTGACGTCATCAGTAGGAGTAGTAGCGAAAGTGGGCATTTTGGGGCAGTGAAGGAAGGTATTTGGTGTAGAGATGGACCATCCATATCTGTCACACATTATACCACATCTTTGTTGTGTTATAACACATCTGTCCTGCAGTATACCATATCTGTCCTGTATTATACCAAATCTGTCCTGTATTGTACCATATTTGTTCTCTATTATACCATATATGTCCTGTATTATACCAAATCTGCCCTGTATTATACAGTATCTGTCCTGTATTATACCAAATCTGTGCTGTATTATACCAAATCTGTGCTGTATTATACAATATATATCCTGTATTATACCATATCTGTGCTGTATTATACAATATCTGTCCTGTATTATACAATATCTGTCCAGTATTCTGCAATATATGTTCTGTATTATACCAAATCTGTCCTGTATTATACAGTATCTGTCCTGTATTGTACCATATATGTCCTGTATTATACCATATCTGCTCTGTATTATACAATATTTCTCCTCTGTTATACCATATCTGTGCTGCATTATACCATATCTGTCCTGTATTGTGCCATATATGTCCGGTATTATACCAAATCTGTGCTGTGTTATACCATATCTCTCCTGAATTATACCATATCTGTGCTGTATTATGCAATATCTGTCCTGTGTTATACAATATCTGTCCTGTATTATACCAAATCTGTCCTGTTTTGTACCATATTTGTCCTGTATTATACAATATATGTTCTGTATTATACCAAATCTATGCTGTATTATACAGTATCTGTGCTGTATTATACCAAATCTGTGCTCTATTATACAAAGTATTTTGTGTATTATACCAAATCTGTCCTGTATTATACAGTATATGTCCTGCATTATACCAAATCTGTGCTGTATTATAACATATCTGTCCTGTATTGTACCATATATGTCCTGTATGTCCGTGTCCGGAGATGTCACGGAGGTCACCGAAGATGTCACGGAGGTGCCCGAAGAGACACGGAGGTCACCGAAGATGTCACAGAGATCACCGAAGAGACACGGAGGTGCCCGAACATGATACCAGCTAGCGTGCTATAAAAGGGAAGCGGCCTGGCCGTTTCATCAGACACTCTGTCAACCACCAACATGTTCACTTGTACTACGTGCTCGAAATCATTCACTCGTCTGCACGACTTGCGCCGCCATGAGGCTACCAAGCATGAAGGAACCGCCCGGTACAGCTGTACGATATGTACACTGTCGTTTCAGCGCCCGGATCATTTACAGCGCCACACACGTGCACGCCATGAAGTACCCAAGCGTCCATGCGAAGAATGTGGTCGGCTTTTCAAACTGACCAGTCAGTTGCTACGACACCAACGAACACAACACCCTGTTCCGCAGCCACGTTTGCAGGTAGAAGAGCCCGGAGGCACCAATATCGAGACAGGGAGAACTCCCATCCATCGCACGAGGGCCGATCATGATGTCGCCCTAATTCAACAGTCAAATTCCGACGACAAGACCTTGGGCCAGATTTTGTACGACGTGGAGGGCAAAGTACACTTCGTGGACGAACCCATAAATGTTCCTAGCGATCTGTTACACGAAGACCATCCAATGAGTGACATCTATCGGCGCCATTGGCCCATGATCCGGCACTGTTTCTACCGTCATCGCCCTATTCAAGATATCTACAATTTCCGACTGACCGACCTCGCCCGTCTGCGCAGCTACGTGGAAGCCATCTTCAGCGATCAAATTACGGCCTTCAAGTTGAGTCTGGCGTTTGGTTATGTGCTACAGCATAAGGACACAGACCAAGCCCGATATTTTTACACGAGCAGTAACATCCGGGTATTTGACCAACCGTTTACCATCATTAACCGGGCGTCGCTAGAGGCGATGCTGAAGAAACTGGACACCGTGGATCCCTTGGAATGGGCCCAACAACAACGCCCCAACACACAATGGGTCGTAGAGAGGGTGATCAATGTTACGTTTTTCGTTACCAAGCTGACCGACCACCTCCATCGGCTGAATGCGTCACTCATGCACTGATGAATACCATAACATGCCGTACATACTCTATATGTCAACATGCTGATCGTTGACGATACGGAGGTGACCGAAAAGACACGGAGATGACCGAAGATGTCACGGAGGTCACCGAAGAGACACGGAGATGACCGAAGATGTCACGGAAGTCACCGAAGAGACACGGAGATCCATCCGGGTTTACATGGGAACAGCCGGGTAGTTACGGAGGTGACCGAAGAGACACGGACGTGACCGAAGATGTCACGGAGGTGCCCGAAGAGACATGGAGGTTACCGAAGATGTCACGGCTCGGCCCTCGACTTGGGGATAGTTGAACTGAGTGTGCTAAAAATAGATCACCAGCTAGCGTGCTATAAAAGGGAAGCGGCCTGGCCGTTTCATCAGACACTCTGTCAACCACCAAGATGTTCGCTTGCACAACTTGCCAGAAGCAGTTTACTCGTCTGCACGACTTGCACAGCCACAAGGCCTCCACCCACAACGATGCACGGTATACTTGTATAACCTGGCCACGGTCATTTAATCGGAAGGATCATTTACTGCGCCACGAACGCTCATTCCACGAGGGCGCGACGGAACACTGTAAGGATTGTGGTCAACTCTTCAAACGACGCAGTCAGTTAAGACGCCATCAGCGTTTGACTCATGCCCCGTCTCTACGGTTTGGGCGACAACTTTCCCCTGAAGAGGAGCCGCGGAAGGTCAGACCCAGTGAAGATGAGCCCGGGGAGACGAACGCCACTGGTGATGCGATGACGGAGAGCCTGCCTATACCTACAGTTCAAAAGAGCCTGGATATCCAGCCGGACTCTACCGTTACCGTTTCGAGTCATACGCCTGACAACATCGAACATTTTCTGGACGAGCCCATCAATGTTCCTAACGATCTGTTACAGGACGCCCATCCAGTGAGTGACATCTATCGGCGCCATTGGTCCATGATACGGCAATGTTTCAACCGTCATCGCCCTATTCAAGATATCTACAATTTCCGACTGACCGACCTCGCCCGTCTACGTAGCCACGTGGAAGCCATCTTCAACGACCAAACTACGGCCTTCAGATTGAATCTAGCGTTTGGTTATGTGCTGCAGCATAAGGAGACAGTCCAAGTCCGATACTTTTATCCGAGCAGTAACATCCAGGTATTTGACCAACCGTTTACCATCATTAATCGGGTGTCGCTAGAGACGATGCTGGAGAAACTGGACACCGTGGATCCCTTGGAATGGGCCCAACGACAACGCCCCAACACCAAGTGGACAGTGGAGAGGGTGACCAATGTTACCTTTTTCGTTACCAAGCTGACCGACCACCCCATCGGCTGAATGCGTCACCCGTGCACTGATGAATACCATAACATGCCGTACATACCCTATATGTCTACATGCTGATCGTTGACTTGAGCTCAGTAAACACTTGTATACCTAATGTGACGGTTCGTTAAATAATAAAACATGGTGTTTGATATTTCAATTTGTTTTGCTGTGAACATACTAAACATGGCCAGGGCGGCTCCCCCAGCCTGGGTATGATGTAACATTGGGAATAATAAACTGTATGAACATTGCTGAACTTGTTGTTATTCACGACAACGGCTATCCGATTGTACAATACAGAACATATATTGTATAATACAGGACATATATGGTACAATACAGGACAGATATGTTATAATACAGGACATATACTGTATAATACAGGACAGATTTGGCATAATACAGAACACATATTGTATAATACAGCACAGATTTGGTATAATACAGGACAGATACTGTATAATACAGCACAGATTTGGTATAATACAGAACATATATTGTATAATACAGGACAAATATGGTACAATACAGGACAGATTTGGTATAATACAGGACAGATATTGTATAACACAGGACAGATATTGCATAATACAGCACAGATATGGTATAATTCAGGACAGATATGGTATAATACAGCACAGATATGGTATAATAGAGGGCAAATATTGTATAATACAGCACAGATTTGGTATAATACAGGACATATATGGTACAATACAGGACAGATATGGTATAATGCAGCACAGATATGGTATAATAGAGGAGAAATATTGTATAATACAGAGCAGATATGGTATAATACAGGACATATATGGTACAATACAGGACAGATACTGTATAATACAGGACAGATTTGGTATAATACAGAACATATATTGCAGAATACTGGACAGATATTGTATAATACAGGACAGATATTGTATAATACAGCACAGATATGGTATAACACAGGACAGATATTGTATAATACAGCACAGATTTGGTATAATACAGCACAGATTTGGTATAATACAGGACAGATACTGTATAATACAGGGCAGATTTGGTATAATACAGGACATATATGGTATAATAGAGAACAAATATGGTACAATACAGGACAGATTTGGTATAATACAGGACAGATATGGTATAATGCAGGACAGATGTGTTATAACACAACAAAGATGTGGTATAATGTGTGACAGATATGGATGGTCCATCTCTACACCAAATACCTTCCTTCACTGCCCCAAAATGCCCACTTTCGCTACTACTCCTACTGATGACGTCACCGATGACGTCACATATGACGTGAACATCCCTCAAATCGGGATGTACACCCCGAGAGCTACAAGATAACACCTCCCACGACACAATCGGACCAAGGATGGTCCCTCTCTACCCCAAACACACCTTCACGCACCCCCAAAATGGCCACTTTACTTACTACACCCAACTGCGCGTGCGCCGATTGATGCGACTTGCACTTAAAAACACGCCATTCTGACTCTACCCCACACAAGCTTCACTTTGACACCTCCCACAACCCATTTGGACCCATAGTGGTCCATCTCTATCCCAAACACACACCCCACATACATGTACCCCCAACATGCCTGCTTTCTATACTACGGCCAGACAGCGCATGCGCAGACTATTGCACAAGGACGAACCATTAGTCGATACATTACAAACTCCGCGGGAGCTTCAAAATAAGACCTCATACGACACCATAGGATCATAAGGGGCTCACCTAGACCCCAAAACGTTCACCCCGTATGGACCTATACCTCCATAGCCATGCAGTATAGGCCTATGGGCCTAGCCAGGCCTCGGTGAACTTTTTCCAAAAATTTCACCGCTTCGCTCCGGGACCCCTCCCATCGTGTTCTAAATGACGAGACGTGAAAAACAGGACCAAACAACCCATATCACAATGAACGTGTGTGAATTTCCCAGGTTGGACCTATACCCCATAGCCAGCCTATGGGCCTACCCAGGCCTCGGTGAGCTTTTTCCAAAAATTTCACCGTTCCGCTCCGGAACCCTTCCCATCGTGTTCTAAATGACGAGACGAGAAAAACAAGACCCCACAACCCATATCACAATGAACGTGTGTCAATTTCCCAGGATGGACCTATATCCCCATAGCCAGTATGGAGCTATATGGGCTATATGGTACTTTTCCAAAAATTTCACCGTTTCGCTCCGGGACCCTGCCCATCGTGTTCTAAATGACGAGACGTGAAAAACAAATCCAAGCAACCCATAACACAATGAACGTGTGTGAATTTCCCAGGTTGAACCTATACCCCCATATAGCCAGCCTATAGGCCTATATACAGACCTCGGTGACTTTTCCTAAATATTTCACCGATTCGGTCCGGGATCCTTCCCATTGTCATTATCTTGGCGAAACGAGAAAAACGAGACCCCACAAGCCATAGTAAAGCCCACGAAAAAAATTGACCATCCCCATACCCCATACAGGCATTTTCCCTTATATTGTATAATACAGACCCCTATTGTAGGGGTAAAGTGCGTGTTCCGCTTTTTATAGTTTCGGAAAAAATCCTAATTTTACATGCACCCACGCCATTGACTTGATAGGCAGGCCCCGATAAGCCCTTTTGGCTAGGGTTGATAGGGGTTTTCCCTTATTTTAGGGGTAAAGTCCGTGTTCCGCTTTTTATAGTTTCGGGATAAAATCCTAATTTTACATACACCCACCCCATTGACTTGATAGGCAGGCCCCGATAAGCCCGCGGACCGATATTAGCTCTTTTGGCTAGAGGTGATAGGGTTTTCTCCCTATTTTAGGGGTAAAGTCCGTTTTCCGCTTTTTATATTTTCGGGAAAACATCCAAATTTTACATGCACCCACCCCGTTGACTTGATAGGCAGGCCCCTATAAGCCCGGGGACCGATATTAGCCCTTTTGGCTAGAGTTGATAGGGGGTTTCCCCCTATTTTAGGGGTAAAGTCCGTGTTCCGCTTTTTGTGGTTTCGGGCAAAAATCCTAATTTTACATGCACCCACCCATGACTGAATGGCCCTCGAGGAGCGCTTCACTTTGACACCTCACTCGCCCCATTCGGTCCACTAGGGACCCACCCCGGTCACAAAACGTCTATTCCCATACTCTTTTCAGGCATTCCCCGCATACATTAACATTGGAAGTCACTTGGTTGGCATGGGACTAATTTCTGTCCGCGGAGGAATACAAAGGTTACAGGTTGCCGGAACTACTTTTGACCTCCACGTGACCTTTAGCTGGTGGCGCCCCCTGGCGCCCCAGGCGCCCCGGAGGTGAAAGGCGATGGGGCGTCCCCTATACTTTAACCTGGAAACAGCGCCCCCTGGTGGATGCAAGAGTTATCTCCGCCGGCAAAATAGGACCAAATATGCGGTCTACCTACTACTGACGTCATTGGCGACGTCATCAGTAGAAGAAGTAGCGAAAGCGAGCATTTTGGGCTGTGAAAGAATGTGTTTGGGGTAGAGAGGGACCGTCATTTTGTAGCTCTCGGTATGTAGACCACCATTTGAGACATGCCCACGTCATCTGTGACGTCGTTGGTGACGCGATCAGTAGAAGTATTAGCGAAAGCGGGCATTTTGGGGTGTGTAGGAAAGCATTTGGGGTAGAGATGGACCATCCCTGGTCTGAATGAGGCTTCACCTTGTATCAACGCCTGCCAACGCCAACCTTAACGCTTCAACGCCCGGGGGAATTAGCCCTGAAGCTCTGATTTTCTAGATAGTTGACACTAATGCATCGAAATGCGGTGACACCCTTCAACGCCTGTCGCTAACGTTACGCCTTAATCCTATCTGGCCTGGGCTTTTTGGGACCTGTCGTGGCCTGGGGTGGGGGGCCTCTATGGACCCCCTAATTATTTTTCTTATCCATTGGGCTTGGGGCTGTAAATCCAAGGTGGCCGCTTTAATGACGTCACAGTGATGTAGTTTTTAAAAACGGCATTTTTGGGTCGATTTCACAACCCATATCACAATGAACGTGGGTGAATTTCCCAGGATGGACCTATATCCCCATAGCCATTATGGAGCTATATGGGCTATATGGTACTTTTCCAAAAATTTCACCGTTTCGCTCCGGGACCCTTCCCATCGTGTTCTAAATGACGAGACGTGAAAAACAAATCCAAGCAACCCATATCACAATGAACGTGTGTGAATTTCCCCGGTTGAACCTATACCCCCATATAGCCAGCCTATAGGCCTATATACAGACCTCGGTGACTTTTCCCAAAAATTTCACCGATTCGCTCCGGGACCCTTCCCATTGTCATTTTCTTGGCGAAACGAGAAAAACGATACCCCACACGCCATAGTAAAGCCCACGAAAAAAATTGACCATCCCCATACCCCATACAGACATTTTCCCTTATATTGTATAATACAGACCCCTACTGTAGTGGTAAAGTCCGTGTTCCGCTTTTTATAGTTTCGGGAAAAAATCCTAATTTTACATGCACCCACCCCATTGACTTGATAGGCAGGCCCCGATAAGCCCGGGGACCGATATCAGCCCTTTTGGCTAGGGTTGACAGGGGTTTTCCCCTATTTTAGGGGTAAAGTCCGCGTTCCGCTTTTTATAGTTTCGGGAAAAAATCCTAATTTTACATACACCCACCCCATTGACTTGATAGGCAGGCCCCTATAAGCCCGGGGACCGATATTAGCCCTTTTGGCTAGAGTTGATAGGGGTTTTCCCCTATTTTAGGGGTAAAGTCAATATTCCGCTTTATATAGTTTCGGGAAAAAATCCTAATTTTACATGCACGCACCCATGACTGAATGGCCCTCGAGGAGCGCTTCACTTTGACACCTCACTCGACCCATTCGGTCCACTAGGGACCCACCCCGGTCACAAAACGTCTATTCCCATACTCTTTTCAGGCATTCCCCGTATACATTAACATTGGAAGTCACTTGGTTGACATGGGACTACTTTCTGTCCGCGGAGGAATACAAAATTTACAGGTTGCCGGAACTACTTTTGACCTCCACGTGACCTTGAGCTGGTGGCGCCCCCTGGCGCCCCAGAGGTGAAAGGCGATGGGGCGTCCCCTATACTTTAACTGGAAACAGCGCCCCCTGGTGGATGCAAGAGTTATCTCCCCCGGCAAAATGGCACCGAATATGCGGTCTACCTACTACTGACGTCATTGGCGACGTCATCAGTAGAAGAAGTAGCGAAAGCGAGCATTTTGGGCTGTGAAAGAAGGTGTTTGGGGTAGAGAGGGACCATCCTTGGTCCGAATGCGTCGTGTGGGGTGTCATTTTGTAGCTCTCGGTATGTAGATCACCATTTGAGGCATGCCCACGTCATCTGTGACGTCGTTGGTGACGTGATCAGTAGAAGTATTAGCGAAAGCGGGCATTTTGGGGTGTGTAGGAAAGCGTTTGGGGTAGAGATGGACCATCCCTGGTCCGAATGAGGCTTCACCTTGTATCAACGCCTGCCAACGCCAACCTTAACGCTTCAACGCCCGGGGGAATTAGCCCTGAAGCTCTGATTTTCTAGATAGTTGACACTAATGCATCGAAATGCGGTGACACCCTTCAACGCCTGTCGTTAACGTTACGCCTTAATCCTATCTGGCCTGGGCTTTTTGGGACCTGTCGTGGCCTGGGGTGGGGGGCCTCTATGGACCCCCTAATTATTTTTCTTACCCATTGAACCCTGTAAATCCAAGGTGGCCGCTTTAATGACGTCACAGTGACGTAGTTTTCAAAAACGGCATTTTTGGGTCGATTTTTCGTCAGATTTTCCAAATTTCTTATTTATGCAATTTCTCCGCAAAACAGCTTGATAAATTAGAAAATATTAATGTGATGTGAAATAAAATAGTTTTTGTCCACTTTTCATCGCATAAAATCTGAAATTTTGAAGAAATATGACAAAAACATCATTTTTCTGTGACCCCACATGGCCGCCATTTTGAATTTACCCATGATCCTTTCCTCGGGGGTTATGCAAATAGGCTCAAAATGACCCCAATATGATACAAGTAGCCTCTTGTCCAATCAGAGGCCGCCATTTAGCGATGTATCTGTCATATTCGTTCTTGCCCGTTAGATGTATTCTCGGCTGCTCTTGTCCAATCAAAAGTCCCCATTTCAGAAAGGTCCATCTTCGGCCATGTTCGCTCTTATCCGTTTGTTCTAATAGTCGTCGGGGAGGCCAGGATACCGTTGAGGCAACATATCCTCAAATTCTGAGTATCTATCAGTGCATGGATGAATACATTCATCCGATGGGGTGGTCGGTCAGCTTGGTAACGAAAACCGTGACATTGGTCACCCTCTCTACGACCCATTCGGTGTTGGGGTGTCGTTGTTGGGCCCATTCCAACACATCCACTTGGTCCACTTGGTCCAGCACGGGATCTAGCGACGCCCTATCCGTGATGGTAAACGGTTGGTCAAATATCCGGATGTAACTGCTCGGGTAAAAGTATCGGACTTCAGTCTGTCTCCTTATGCTGCAGCACATAACCAAACGCCAGATTCAACTTCAAGACCGTAGTTTGATCGTTGAAGATGGCTTCCACGTACTTGAAGAGCCGAGACAGGGCCTCTAATCGGAAATTGTAGATGTCTAGTAGCAGGCGATGACGGTGGAAACGTCGTCGGATTATAAACCAATGGTACCTGTAGATGTCATTTAATGGATTGGTGTCGGGTAAGAGTTCACTGGGGGCATCCACTGGATATTCCTGGAAATGCTCGATGTCGTCAGGCGTATGTGGAACAGTATCACCGGTGTCCGGCTGGATATCTAGGCCTTCTTCGATTGTAGACACAAGCAAACTGGACATGGGCTCGGTGCTCGACAAGTGCTGGGTGGGTGGTGTCTCCGTACGTTTCATCTCCATGCCCATGCCGTGGTGACGGGCCATGAATCAAACGCTGATGCCGTCTTAACTGATTGAGCCGTTTGAAGAGTTGACCACATTCATTACGCTGTTCCGTCACGCCCTGGTGGAGTGAGCGTCCGTGGCGCCGTAAAGCATCTTCACGATTAAATGATCGTGCGCAGGTTATACAAGTATACCGTGCGCCCTTGTGGATGGAGGACTCGTGCCGTCGCAAATCTTCTGGGCGAGTAAATGGCTTCAAGCAGGTCGAACAAGAGAACATGTCGGCTGCGTATCAGAAAAAGCTGAACATTCCTACCTACCGCCTCTTTTATAAGCCCGCAGCCCTCAAGAACTCTCCTACGTTGTTCTTCCCAACAATCAGAGCATCGCTGCCCTGTACCCTCGGGTGCGCACTTGTTACATGTCCAGCACTGCGTTATACAATATCTGCCCTGTATCATACAATATGTGCCCTGTATTATAACATATCCCTGCTGTATTATACAATATATGTCCTGTATTATAACATATCTGTCCAGTATTGTACAATATCTGCCCTGTATTACTCAATATCTGTCCTGTACTATTCAATATTTGTCCTGTATTATACAATATATATCCTGTATTATACCATATCTGTGTTGTATTGTACCATATCTGTGATATATTATATAATATCTGTCCTGTATTATACAATATCTGTCCAGTATTATACCAATATGTGCTGTATTATACCTTATTTGTCCTGTATTATACCATATCTGTCCAGTATTATACAATATCTGTCCTGTAGTATACAATATCTGTGCTGTATTATACAATATCTGTCCTGCATTATACAATATCTGTCCAGCATTATACCAAATATGTCCTGTATTGTACCATATATGTCCTGTACTATACAATATATGTTCTGTATTATACAATATTTGTCCTCTATTATACCATATCTGCCATGCATTATACCATATCTTTCCTGTATTATATCATATCTGTCCTGCATTATGCTAAATCTGTGCTGTATTATACAATATTTGTCCTCTATTTTACCATATCTCGCATGCATTATACCACATCTGTCCCAGTTTGTCCAGTTTGCTTGTGTCTACAGTCGAGGAGGGCCTACCTATCCAACCGGACACCGATGATACTGTTCCCAATACGCTTGACAACATCGAGCATTTCCAAGAAGATCCAGTGGATGCCCCTTGTGATCTCTTACCGGACGCCCATCCATTAAGTGACATTTACAGGGACCATTGGTTCATGATCCGTCGATGTTTCCACCGTCATCGCCCACTACTAGACATCTACAATTTCCGGTTAGGGGAACTGTCTCGGCTCTTCAAGCACGTGGAAGCCATCTTCAACGATCAAACTACGGCCTTCAAGTTGAATCTGGCGTTTGGTTATGTGCTGCAGCATAAGGAGACAGACCAAGTCCGATACTTTTACCCGAGCAGTAACATCCGGGTATTTGACCTACCGTTTACCATCACGGATAGGGCATCGCTAGAGACCGTGCTGGACCAAGTGGACCAATTGGATGTGTTGGAATGGGCCCAACAACAACGCCCCAACACCGAATGGGTCGTAGAGAGGGTGACCAATGTCACGTTTTTCGTTACCAAGCTGACCGACCACCCCATCGGATGAATGTATTCACCCATGCACTGATAGATACTCAGAATGCGCAAACAACTATTTGAGGATATGTTGCCTCAACGGTATCCTGGTCTGCCCGACGACGATTAGAACAAACTGATCAGAGCGAACATGGCCGAAGATGGAGCTTTCTGAAATGGCGACTTCTGATTGGACAAGAGCAGCCGAGAATACATCTAACGGGCAAGAAAGAATATGACAGATGCAATGGCAAAAGGCTTTGCTTGTATTGTAAACATACCCAACGCAGCTCCCCCGGCTTGGGTATGATGTACTGGACGCGATAATAAAATGATTTATCTGTCATACTTGTTGTTGCTGTTGTTCTCTCACCTGTCTCCATCATGGGCGTTAAGGCGTAACGACAGGCGTTGACAGGCTTCACCGCATTTCGATGAATTAGTGTCAATCTCATGGACTATCTTGAAAGTCAGAGCTCCAGGGCTATTTCATCGGGGCGTTGAAGCGTTAAGCTTGGTGTTCGCAGGCGTTGATGCAAGGTGACTCCCCACACGACGCATTCGGACCAGGGACGGTCCATCTCTACCCCAAACGCTTTCCTACACACCCCAAAATGTCCGCTTTCGATAATATTTCTACTGATGACGTCACCAATGACGTCACAGATCACGTGGACATGCCTCATATGGTGGTCTACATACGAAGACCTACAAAATGAGACCCCACACGACGCATTCGGACCAAGGATGGTCCCTCTACCCCAAACACAACCCCACGCACCCCCAAAATGACCACTTTACATCGGGGCGACTTGCAATAAAAACACGCCATTCTGAGTCTACCCCACAAAAGCTTCACTTTGACACCTCCCACGACCCATTTGGACCAATAATGGTCCATCTCTACCCCAAACACACCCCCCACACACCCACAGAATGTCTGCTTTCTATACTTCGACCCTACTGCGCATGCTTAGAATAATGAAAACAGACGATACATTAGTCCAGTCGGATGTTCCTCCACGAGAGGTTGAAAATAAGACCTCATACGACATCATCGGACCACTAGGGGCTCATCTAGATCCCAAACGTCCACCCAGCAGTATTTGCCCACTACGCATGCGCGCAGTAACTTTTTAAAAAATTTCACCGCTTAACTTCGAGACGCCTCCCATCGTGTTCTACGTGGTTAGACGTGAAAAACAAGATCCCGCAACACATATCGCAATGAACATGTGTGAATTGCCTAGTATGGACCTAGCCACTGAGCCAGTGGGCCTATGGGCCTATCCAGACCTCCGTGAACTTTTCGAAAAATTTTACCGCTTAGCGTCGGGACCCCGCCCATCGTGTTCTACGTGGTGGGACGTGAAAAACAAGATCCCACAACCTATATCGCAATGTCCAGGAGTAAGTTTCCCAGTGTGGACCTATCCACTGGCCAGTATGGGCCAATATACAGACTCAACAAAATTACACCGCTTAACTTCGAGACCCCTCCTATCGTGTTCTACCTGGTTAAACGTGAAAAACAAGATCCCTCAACCCATATCGCAATGTCCAGGAGTAGGTTTCCCAGTATGGACCTATCCACTGAGCCAGTATGGGCCTATCCGGTGCCGGGACATTTCGAAAAAAATCAGCGTTTAGCTCCGAGACCCTTTCCATCGTGTTTTACGTGGTGAGACGAAGAAAACAAAACCCCACAACCCACAGTAAAATCCACAAAAAATGACCACCCCCATACCCCATACAGGCATTTTCCAGTATATATGCAAATGTTCGAATCGTTCTCCTATTGTTGAGGTAAAGTCCGTGTTCCGCATTTTATATTTTCGGAGTCCGCATTTTACATACACCCATCCATGACTTGATAGGCAGGTCCGATAAGCCGGAGACCGATATTAGCCCTTTTGGACCTGGTTGATAGGAGTTTTCCCCTATTTTAGGAGCAAAGTCCGTGTTCCGCATTTTATATTTCCGGGACAAATCCTCAACTTACATGCACCCACCCATGCCTTGATTGCCCTGGAAGATTGCTTCACTTTGACACCTCACTCGACTCAATCGGTCCACTAGGGACCCCTCTCGCCCCCAAAATGTCCCGAAGATTGCCGGAGAACTTCCCCTGGCTCTCCGCGTATTTGGGATTACTTTCTATCCGCGGAGGTTTTTTCCCGCGGCCGCATCATCGCCAGACCGGAACACCGCGGAGGAATACGTGACCGGAAGTCCCGGAACTATAGTGATCTTGACCTCTTGATCAAGTGATCTTCCCGTGACCTCCTCAAAAATGACGAAAGTAGGTCAAGTTGACTTTATCAGTCCTTTACATACTACTTATGTCTTCACGTTGTGCACGTTTAGGCGCAGCCTCTATACACAATTAGGCGCATTTCCACAGTTAGACGCAAATTTTCTACACGATTAGGGGCAACGCATAATTAGGCGCAAAATGATTTCCACGAATAAGCGCGTTTCCACGATTAGACGCATATTTCTCACACGAATAGGCGCATTTCAACAATTAGGAGCAAATCTCCAACACGAATAGGCGCAGTTCCACAATTAGGAGCATTTTTTCTACACGATTAGGCGCAACGCAGAATTAGGCGCAAGATGGTTCAAATGATTAGGAGCAGCTACATGATTAGACACAGCCTCCTTACACGATTAGGCGCATTTACACAAATAGGCGCAAATTCCGTACACGATTAGGCGCAGTTCCACAATTAAGCGCAAATTTCGTACACAATTAGGCGCAGTTCCACCATTAAGCGCAAATTTCCTACACGGTTAGGCGCAATACGTTATTAGGCGCAATTCTTTTACACGATTTGGCGCTGACACAATTAGGCGCAAATACACGATTAGGCCCCCCACAGGGGTCATCTATCGACACTCTCTCATTTCGATGTTAGAGTTTGTGGACAACTGAGCCTATGATAAGACTATTGGTGACCTGTTCCCTTCCTCATGATTGGGTTGAAGCATTGAAGCGTAAATGTTTGGTTTAGGGTATAGGGTTCCGGTTAGGCTGAGTTTTAGGGATACGGTATGTTAAGAGTTGGGAAGAATGTTCTAAAGCATAGAGGGGCAGACAATCCGCCCAGGAGGACATCTGACCCTCTCACACCGGGCATTGAGAGCAGTTACTGTACTTTTTCTGTTCCTAGCTACGGAATCTTCGAAGTTCTGAGATCTTTAGGACATGGTTCATACCTCGGAGCTCTGGGGCTCTTCGGAACAATTTAGAGTTACAAAAGAGACGTTTGAACGTCTTGTACGATCCATTGGTACAAATTCAATGAACTGCCTAGTATGTCCATAACCGAGATATATCTGCTATCATACGACTCAACGATAATGTCATCTTGACACGCCGACGATCGCCCATGTTCCAGGATTCTCCAAGCCAGAGATACAATGGCATAACAGAGGGTCTAATGTAACAGACTCAGTACACAGTGGACGCTTTGAACAAGCCGATGTAATACATGGGAGATAACACACAAACAATCAGAGAAAGAGGAGTTAGGATAGAATTGAAATTTACATTACCCGCTTCAAACTCTAATGAATTTAATGTAGTAATGGTAGGAGTCCAGCCAACAAAACACCTCGTACAGAATATTCTTCATGTACCGCTTATTAACCGGTATCTTCCCATCAACTGGAGATCTGACATTGTCGAGAAAAAGCCATACGTCCGATTTGATGAAATCATCAAATAAACGCCTTTGCTGTAAGTAAAATCCCATATCTATAATACCTACCTTCGGTTATTTTCGGTATTGATGTCGTCACTTCCGCTTGACATATTTCATTCACGAAAATATTGCTAATGAATTTTGAAGCCGCGAGGAAACCGGTTGACCCACTTTCGTTACTCTATCGCCACAAAGGGGACCCAAGTTCAAATGGAGAGGAAAAACGTCGGGGAATTTGTCTGTTTAGACGTGCTTTTCTCAACTTGTTTTCATCCGTTTGATGCTTCACTCTCAATTGAATGCTTATCTATTCATAATCAAACTCTTCCACTGCATGGTGTTCCTAAGTTCAATAACAGACGAGGTCACATTGTGCGATAGCGAACTCCGTCCGGCTGTCTGTCTGTCCGTCTGTTCGTCTATCCGTTTGTTAACGTTAGGTATCTGTGCGGTATCCTTAACATATAATACTTGTATTCAGGAAAACATACATAGTAAGCACAACCAAAATAGCATACATAATAACCGTATCCATGACAGCATTCAAAATTACTGCAACTGATGTAGTATCCATGGTAAATGTATCCAGAGATAGTGAGAATTAAAGTTTAATTTCGCGTTCAGCAATATTTCAGCTATTTAACGACGATCAAACAAAATTCTGAGTATTCCAACAAAAACAAGTCAACAATCCAGCGATCCAGAAGTAATGAAGACAACACACCAAGACATGTATATACATTAAAACTTATACAACAAAACGATTTCTCTCAAATACCTTGATATACAGTCTTATTTTACCGGAATAAAAAGATTTTCCAAAGTAGCTGCTTGATGAACAGAATCTCTTACAATCTTAAAATCTATACTGTCGATCAGAATATGTTTCACTGTGAGATCTTCATGGCATGAAATACACCTTGAGGCTAGTTCCTTTTTTAGTAAACGTTCGTGAATTAATCGGGGATGGCCGATCCTACATCGCCTGATCATGGCTTGATCGAAAGATATCTGGCTACTCAGATGAATATATCTTGGAGTTTCTTGAAACTCATGAAGTTTGTTATTATTCACAGCATCCCATAAAGATTGAACCACCTCTCTCAAATAAACACAGGTAAAGGGTCTGAAATCGCTATATGGCATGCCAAGAGGATCAACCCCATTATCTAGGACTGCTTAAGTCATTTCGTCAGATTTAGTATTTCCTTTGATGCCAACGTGGCTAGGCAACCAACAAAACACAACAACAATCTGTTGATGACATCTACGGTCATATAACTGTAGAATGTTCAAAACTATGGGGTGATTCGAAGTTCCATTCTCAATCGCTTGAAGCCATGACAGTGAATCTGAGAATATGATATATTTTCCTGCAATAGTAGACTCAATACCTTTTAAAGCTAACAATAGAGCTTTGACTTCGGCAGTGAGGTTTTAGTTTCGGAACTAAAGATAATGGCACACGTTACTCTCTCACCGTCTTTAGAACCATCTGTATAAATAGTTTGATGCGATCTGTATTTTTCATTCAATACATCAAATTCTTGTGTATACACGAGATGGCTCGTGTCTGCCTTTTTTATATTTCGTCATTGTAATATCTACTTCTGGCCTGGCTAACTGCCATTGTGGTAAGAGCTTGTTAGGTAAAATTTGACTACGCTTAATACCAGCTGCTACAATGTGTGGTTTCATACGATCCACTGTAGAATACGTAGTAGCCGCAACTGATATAGCATTCATAACAAACGTAACAATATAGCACCTAGTATGAACATACCAATTATAATATCCTTTCTAACCCCACCAAAACTATTATACATAATAACATTAACCATGGCAACAGCCTTAGTAAGCGCAACCGATACAGTATACATGGTAACTAACATTGTAGCATATTTTATAACCATACCCATTACAACATCCTTAGACACAGCTACCAATGGAATATCGATAGCAACCGTACCCATGGTAACCACATCAGTACGAACAGCAATCATTATACTATACACAGTAGCTGTAACTAGGACACCACTCATAGTAATTGTGTAACGTTAATTTAATTTCGACATGCATGTTTTGTATGTTTTTTTCAGATGTTGCCTCTTAAGGTATTCTCTTTCGCAGATATCGCCTTATGGTATAGGTCTGTAATAGCAGTTCTACATTGTAGGGCTCACTAGCACAGAATGCGGTGAAACTACAGACGGCCCTAGCGGCAAATCTTATTCAGACTTATATCTCTATAAAATGAAGCGGTTCTTTTCTCTCGTCGACTTTACGACAAAAGAGATGATTCGAATTTCGACATCGTAAACTATCCCTATCTGGATAATAATATACCAGAGGGGCCTGCATATGGCGTATACATAGCATTTGCTAGATCCTGTGTTAAATGAGACGATTTTAATCAACGTCACAAAACATTTTTGCAGAAACTTGTGAAACAGAGTATATCATCAAGCGCCACCACTCGAAGTTTCTCAAATTTGTCGATACATATCGCATGCTGATAGCAAACTACGAGCATAACGTTCAAGATTTATGGAGGTACGTTTCGTAACTTGTGTCTAATTCCGTTAAGCCGGGGCTAGGGGCCGTATGAACCTATGTATTTCAAGATGCTCATAGTGTTCATATGAACAGGCACAATCAACGCTTGAATGAGATACATCATACTCTAGATATCGACTTTACAACGTATATCATATGGATTAACATTACTGATCAGCGATACAGATTTGATATTTTTGGAACATCATGATGTCTTGCTGGCATTAATGAAAACTGTGGACCGCTTCTGTCTTGTAGGAAATTATGTAGTTTTATGTATACTGTGATTTATCCTTTCAATTTGAAGATAACGTTATTATATGAATTATGTCTTTGGATTATGGGCGCAGAAATTATTTAATGGACGACGGCTGAATATTGAATGACGGACTAGAGGCTTGTATCATCATTTAATATTTTCATCTAGTGGAAATCAACTATGCATAAGAGACATTTGGACATGTCGGACATTTAGTGATCAGCCGTCAACCATAAAAAAGGATCCATAGATCTGATTTATACGACAGTATTAATTCCAAACACCAAAATAAAGCATATCTAAACATAAGCTGTTTTTTCGCGAGAGAGAACAGTTTTCAATGATGCCGGAGACATCATGATATTCTAACTGTCATATCCGTATCGCTGGTCAGTAGTCTAATTCCCAAATGAATTTCAATGGTCGCTTACTAAAAACACGATGTATCTCAGTAACGTTTGGATTGTGTGTGTTCAAATGAAAATCATGAGGATGTCAACCATATGAGTTCTGGGTTATTCCCCATTATGATATGGAATATTTAGTTTAGGAACAATCAACTACTTTTATGCCATTTTAGGTAAGACCAACGCAAAAATGGACAGAAAATACCGAGGACACCCCGTTGTCGCCATTTTGAATTTAGAATTTTACCACGATATGTTGCACCCAGGATTATACAAATAGTCTCAAAATGACGCCAATAAGATTCGCGGCGAGGTCAAAAGGTTTTACCTCTCTTATCCCCTTCTCAGCTGAGATGATTAGTTTGGTAGGTATGGTAGGATAACCCCCCTCCCCGACCAGATAGGGTTAAACCACATGAGGTTCATACGACCTTTATGTAGAACCACCATTATTTACAAGAAAACATCTTGGACGACTGTTTTCTAAGTGCTGTCCATTTGATGTAGCAATGTGTTGCCTTACATTCTTCCCTTAATATATATGTCATTGCACTGTGAACAAGCTGTGGTGACAAAGTGCCAAAAAATCGCCAGTAACTTGCCCCGTTTTCCTACTGGTCTTGTTTCGACGCAATCGATGATTTCAAGAAAACGTCACCACTAGCGGTATTGTGCGTTCCGTTTTGACACTAACCCATACTGCTGATTTTCCTTAGTGTCACCAGTGTTATCGTCCCCTTAAACTGATTATACTGGTGACGTTCGTAAAAATCAGCGTTTAGGTGTCCCAAATGCGTTTCCGTTAGTGGTGACAAATAAATAAATCACCGATTATATCAGCGCGGTCGGCCTTTGATGTCAAGGGCAGAGGCAGTGGTAGAGATAAATGTTCGTCAGGCAGGACGTGTGTGTCTCTTATCGGCATTATCGGTGACGCGCAGACGATACCGCGGTTTAGCTATCCATATCTACTGTTAATCACCAAATATGAGCGGAAATCAGCACGAAGGTCCCAAACGTCCACATAAGTTGTAGATCTGATCTGTTTTGACGAGTAAAGGCGTTCTAGGATGTAATCACTTCAAGTAACTTTGAATACGAGAGGAAACTTGATGTGGAGTACAGTATGGCCTTCTTTATATTCAAGGCATTCTAAATGTTTTATAGACTTCATCTTAAAACATCTTAGGTTCATCTTATGACTTATCATAATATATGCTGATACATGCTGTTTGTTTTCAACAGATTTCGTGTCTATAAATATCGCGAGCACACACCCAGTTATTCTGGCAGAAATGGAATATGTATATGTCATAATTAATGAGGAGTGGAAGGTATTAATATTGGGATATTACAGGAACGCTCCTTTCAACGCATACAGCGGCATTTTCAAATTAACGTTGGTATATCTTCCCAATGATATAATTCAGCGTATTGGTCTGGGGTGATGATGTGGGTTGGGGGGATGCGGGAGTGAGAAGGACCGAGCAAAGTTACGCTGCCTCTCCTCATTTTAGCCCATGGAATCAATGAGACATTGTGAATTTATTATATCCGGGTGAGGTTAGATATCTAATCTAATCTAATCTTATTATCATTATCCTATGTCGATACATATTATCCAAATTATTTTCCAGGGCAAAGTTACATGTATTTTTTGTTTGAATACCAGATATCTTCTATATGTGCGGTTTAGTAAATGTCTTCCTTGGTAAACATAGATTGAAAAGGCCAAATCCTGGATTCTCGAGATAAATGAAGTCAGTCCTAAATAGATGTGCCCCGATAGCAGCGGCAGGCTTGAATTTGCGGTTCTTACTTTTGCACTCTTTCCCATGCTTACAACAAGGGATATATTTTTGATAAATGAAAACTGAACCACATTTGTAGTTTTAACCTCAAGCTGCCAGAAATATAATCGGTGTGATATAATAGTCCTTTCTGTGATAATGTGATGCATATTGCATATTCCCCAAAATTAAACCAGTTATAAATTGAACTGCAACAGGCTGTAGGCTTCGGGAAGAGATCAGATCCATATGTCGCTGATATCTGGTAAAATATATTTTTCACGGATTACCTTCAATTATAATTAAGTCCGGGATTGAGATCATTAACTTTATTGTTAAGTATTAGTGTATATCCAGTTTAGATCATTTGACTGATATCGAAGAAACGTCAGAGACAAAATGTGCAGATCGTCAAAAATTAAACAATTACTGTTTTTTTCGTAAAATTGATGTTCGATAAATATATACATATCACCAGCCTGGTAAGCGGACATTTCCCCTTCAGACATTTCCCCCTGCGGACTTTTCCTGCTCGGACATTTCCCCTTACAGACATTTCCCTCTAAGGACATTTACCCCTTTCTGTACATTCTTGTGCTTTGAATTCGTACGATTGTGTACCAAGGTTGAAATATCGACAAAAACAATTGTGAGCATTTTTTCCTATTTGTTTTTAATTTTTAATTTATTTTTTTCTACAATTTGGCACGATTAAACAATAGTATAAGTTAATAACTGTCCGTGTTAATTAACTATTTACAGATAATGCATATTTAGGTTATACATGTTATAATTTTCTGTCTATATTTTGCATGATTGAATAATAGCATACATGATATGCATGTAAGTTAACAGATATCACACATTAATACATCTAATATCTAATACCGCTTATGCCGGTGCTAAGGGCCGTGAGGTCATATCATCCAAGTTGCAGGTACATGAACAGGTACTATAAATGCGTACCGGAGATACAACACATATCACGAATCGTCAGATTCTTGGTATGTGCTTTAGAAGACTATACTGTGAAGTCATGTGACTCACAGTATGTCGACACCTCTTCCCACTTCCCTTAAATGTGTTGTAAATGAATCTTAAAGAAATACTAAGCAATTACTTATCTAATGTCAACCACAGACTGAGTCAGGATAATAAAGGTTTAATCGGTGGTTTTAAAGACAAACAAAACAACGAATTTCATTGCATCAAGCACCGACTGATTCTACTCAGGCAACAGCCGGGCTAACTCTCAGGATAAAAATAACAAACCAAATAATATTTTTACCTGGTTTTAGAAATTAAGTAATTATTTGAACTGGTTAATAAATTTGAAAGAAAAAACTCCGTGAACATTGTCAAATTGGCCCCAAAATATTATCCAACAATGTCTAGTTTGTCTTCATTGATACCATGAGTTATTGTCTGGAATCATATCAAATCAAAATCGATTTTTTCTTTTAATTATAACTTTGTTACAACTTTTTACTAAGTCATACCGAACTTGTTAACAGTATGTTAAACGTGGATAAGGAGGAGGAAATCATGTCGAAGCAAGCCTATTGAAAATATATTTAGAAAAGACATACTCCAAATTGTCTTTATCAATAGTTCTACTTTGTAACACAAATAGTACTAAGTCGTAATCCAAGAATAAATAGAAAGGGGGAAATATCTGCCGGGGAAAATTTCCGCGGTGGGGGGGGGGAGGATATCTGAATGGCGAAATTCTCATAGAGCAACAGGCGAGGGACCAGGGCCCGTATAGGCCCCACAAACTCCCGGTCCTAGTTTGCCGGAGATGCGTTTTGCCCGTTTTCTCGGAAATAAATAATGTAATGTATTTTATATCATGGCCGAGAAGGGACATCGCTGTATTGTGTTAATGATTACGGACCGACACACGAAGACAGGATGCGAAGTCAGGATGCGAAGGACGAAGGTAGGATTCGAAGCGCGAAGTCAGGATGCAAAGTGGCGAAGGCAGGATGCGAAGTGGCGAAACCAGTATGCGAAGCGCGAAGTCAGGATGCGAAGTGGCGAAGGCAGGATGCGAATTGGCGCAGCCAGGATGCTAAACGCGAAGTCAGGATGCGAAATCAGAACAAAACAATGCAAAGACTGGAAGCGAAGCGCGAAGTCAGGATGCGGAGTCAAGATGCGATGTCGCGATGTCAGGATGCGAAGTGGCGAAGCCAGGATGCGAAGCACGAAGTCAGGATGCGAAGGCAGGATGCGAAGGACGAAGGCAGGATGCGAAGCACAAAGTCAGGATGCGAAGGCAGGATCCGAAGCGCGAAATCAGGATGCGAAACCAGGAAGGCAGGATGCGAAGCCGGGAAGGCAGGATGCGAAGTGGAAAAACAAGATCGCGAAGTCTGGATGATGCAAAGGCAGGATGCGAAAGACGAAAGCAGGATGTGAAGCTCGAAATCAGGGTGCGAAGGCAGGATGCGAAGTGCGTAGCCAGGATGCGAAGCGCGAAGTCAGGATGCGAAGCGCAAAGCTAGGATGCTAACTCGCGAAGGTAGCATTCGACGGCAGGATGCGAAACGCGAAGTTACCGCACCTGACTTGCGAAGTGGCAAAACCAGGATGCGAAGGCAGGATGCGAAGTCGCGAAGGCAGGATGCGAAGTCGCGAAATCAAGATGCGAAGCGCGAGGTCAGGATGCGAAATCAAAACAAAACCACGAAAAAGTCTGGAAGCGAAGCACAGTCAGGATGCGAAGGCAGGATCCGAAGCGCGAAATCAGGATGCGAAACCGGGAAGGCAGGATGCGAAGCCGGGAAGGCAGGATGCGAAGTGGCAAAACCAGGATGAGAAGCGCGAAGTCAGGATGCAAAGGCAGGATGTGAAGGACGAAAGCAGGATGCGAAGCTCGAAATCAGGATGCGAAGGCAGGATGCGAAGTTGCGAAGGCAGGATGCGAAGTCGCGAAACCAGGATGCGAAGCGCGAGGCCAAGATGCGAAATCAAAACAAAACAACGAAAAAGACTGGAAGCGAAGCACAAAGTCAGGATGCGAAGGTAGGATCCGAAGCGCGAAATCAGGATGCAAAACCGGGAAGGCAGGATGCGAAGCCGGAAAGGCAGGATGCGAAGTGGCAAAACCAGGATGCGAAACGCGAAGTCAGGATGCAAAGGCAGGATGCGATGGACGAAAGCTGGATGCAAAGCTCGAAATCAGGATGCGAAGGTAGGATGCGAAGTGCGAAGCCAGGATGCGAAGGGCGAAGTCAGGATGCGAAGCGCAAAGCTAGGATGCTAACTCGCGGAGGTAGGATTTGACGGCAGGATGCGAAACGCGAAGTTACCGCGCCTGACTTGCGAAGTGGCAAAACCAGGATGCGAAGGCAGGATGCGAAGTGGTGAAGTCAGGATGCGAAGCGCGAAGTCAGGATGCGAAGTCGCGAAGGCAGGATGCGAAGTCGTGAAATCAGAATGCGAAATCAAAACAAAACAATGCAAAAGACTGGAAGCGAAGCACGAAGTCAGTATGCGAAGGCAGGATGCGAAGCGCGAAATGAAGATGCGAAGCCGGGAAGACAGGATGCGAAGTGGCAAAACCAGGATGCGAAGCGCGAAGTCAGGATGCGAAGGCAGAATGCGAAGGACGAAGGCAGGAAGCGAAGCGCGAAATCAGGATGCGAAGCCAGGATGCCAAGCGCGAAGCCAGGATGCGAAGTCCGATCCGAAGCGCGAATTTAGGATGCTAACTCGCGAAGGCAGGATTCGACGGCAGGATGTGAAACGCGAAGATACCGCACCTGACTTCGCCCCTTCGCATCCTGCCTTCCCGACTTCGCATCCTGACTTCGCGCTTCGCATCCTGACGTTGCATCCTGAATTCGCGCTTCGCATTCTGGATTCGCACTTCCCATCCGGCCTTTGCATCCTGACTTCGCGCTTCGCACCCTGCCTTCGTCCTTCGCATCCTGCCTTCGCATCCTGACTTCGTGCTTCGCATCCTGGCTTCGCCACTTCGCATCCTGCCATCGCGACAGCGCATCTTGACTTCGCGCTTCGCTTCCAGTCTTTGCATTGTTTTGTTCTGATTTCGCATCCTGACTTCGCGTTTAGCATCCTCGCTGCGCAACTTCGCTTCCTGCCTTCGCCACTTCGCATCCTGACTTCGCGCTTCGCATCCTGACAGCGCTTTGCATACTGGTTTCGCCACTTCGCATCCTACCTTCGCCACTTTGCATCCTGACTTCGCGCTCCGCATCCTACCTTCGTCCTTCGCATCTTGACTTCGCATCCTGCCTTCGTGTGTCGGTCCGTAATCATTAACACAATACAGCGATGCCCCTTCTCGGCCATCATATAAAATACATTACATTATTTGTTTCCGAGAAAACGGGCAAAACGCATCTCCGGCAAACTAGGACCGGGAGTTTCTGGGGCCTATACGGGCCCTGGTCCCTCGCCTGTTGCTCTATGAGAATTCGCTTATTTTAACTTTTTGTTAATAAAGCGTATTCGTATCGTACTGTTTTCTAATGTTCCAGTACGAAATACAACTAGAAAGTCAGATAGATTCAGGCATGACATGTGACTTTTTGACTGCGGCGATCTAGGATCCGGAGCTTTCCTGGCCTAGGCGGCCCCTGGACCCTTGTCGGTTGGACTGTCATAGTCGAACCCCCTATGAATTTTCACTAGATCCGCTCTTGAAGATGCATGTTTTATGTTCATGTATCTAACTGTCTAAGTATGATAAACGTTAAAATATCAGTTCCCTCTCCCCAAAGCCAACATGCTAACAAGTGGAATATAGGTGACCATTGCCAACTAACATAATATACCTCGAAATAATTCCATAATAATTACGGGTGCATATATCTTTCCAGCTACATGAACGTCTCGAAACTAGACCTATACGTTGAACTTTGGGCAAAATACCGGCCCGAATATTTGCATTTAATATAATAAAATGAACCGTGGGCTACAGCTAATCCGCTAAGCTGATATGCTTGTACAACGAGAAGAAAGACTGGTGCAGTCTGCTATATGATTCGTTTTATTTGCAGAATTATTTAGGAAGTTGCTATCCGCAAGAAATTATTTCACTTAATAACCATTACCAGATCACGAAGGCAGTAAAAGACAGAAATAAATTAACATTGAATGCGACAAGCGAATTCTTGTGGTTACAAATGTGCGTGAGTTTTTATTGCAGCTCAAGAAAAACACTCGCGTGATTATTAATATGATAGATTAGGCTGAGATATTCAAATCGTTCTGTTTGCTTATATCGTCCGGTACTTCATTCACCACCCGGTAGGCCTACTGTAAATTTGAAGTTAAATCAACACGTTTTCTACCAGTTTGTTTGCTTATACGGTGCACTGCTCAATATTTTCTATATCGTCTGTTGCACTCTCCTGTGATGTCCCATACAATATTGTGTGTGTCCCATATAAATAACGGCTAAAATTTGCCGTTTCCTAACGTACCCGGTGTACGATTTTAATCACACAACCATCTGTCTAACTTGGAATCATCCTGCCTATCTTTCCTGGTCGGTATCCCCCGCTCTACTGTTAGAATCATACAACTGGCTGTGATCTTTTCGTTCTTACCGTGATAGAGATATTATACGCCGTTTTCTGTTACCGTCTGGTACGCTTTCGCAGTAGGGCATTTATTTTACAGCATTTCATCTGTTTTTTTTGTTTTTTTTGTTTTTTGTTTTTTTGTTTTTGTTTTTTTTATCGTTTTCTGATTAAATGTTCAAATTTTCTTCGCACTAGTTTGTTTTCTTGTACCCTCTGGTACTTTGTACACCGCTCGGTATTCTCTCCGATGTAGACTGTTGAAGTCCGATGCAAGATTTTGTAAATTATTCATGGTTTACCTGTAATCCATTACCTTATGGTACACCGCCCGGTACTTTTTACATCGTCCAGTACACCCTACAATAATCCGTAGGTTCTTCTAGTACTTTTTGAACCGCCCGATGACATTTATCGTTACCACAAATATGATACACAAAGGCAGAAAAATCACGCCAATGAAATGACAATATATACCTTAAATTTTATTATGCGAAATTAAGCATATTTTATTGTACATAATAGTATATACAAGCCTTATTCCAGGGGCTGGAGGAAATGAAGCTGTAAATGAAGAGGTGGATGACGTCACATCCGTGTCAAAGGTCACTTCCGGGGATGACATCACTTATGGTCACGTGTTCATATGACGTCACGGATGACTATATATGTGGATAAATCCCCGTCCATGTGACTTCCCAGTCAATACTAATCCCCAGTTTCATTCACTGGGAATCGTCGGGAATGTCCAGTAATCTTAAGGTAAGACCCGGTCATCTCCGGGAATGTCCGGAGAACAGTGTACCACCGAGTTCAATCTTCATCCGTCACGGTTATAGCCATACATACATTATGCATTGTCATACATGCAGCGATACTATGGACACTCATCAACCCAGCTAATACAGCGCCTTGTGACCCATCCAAGTCTTGACCAATCTCAGCGTCGCTTAACGAGAACCTAGACTTCTCCGTACTTAATATGAACGGTTGAAAATACCCCGGGTTGCATCAGATGTTGGATGGCTGATATATATACTTGGGACCTGATAGTCCCAGTAGGAACCCACTCTGTCTGACTGGAAATTAGCCTGGTTTTATGTTTACTATGATTTATCCTTTTAATTTGGTGATAATGTTATTAGATTATTAGATGTTTGGATAATGGACGCGGAAATTCTTTATTGGACGACGGCTGAATTTCATATCATGTCATACTATCTTCAATTCGTGTCACTCTTTAAATTGATATGAATTGTCCTATTTGTCATAATATCTATATCATATATTTGTGCTGATTTTTTTAACCTTATAAAGTTATGCTGTTTTCCACTATCTGCGGACCATTATCTGCGTTTCATTGGATTGTCACTGGACTACCATGCCAGTGGTGCATTCAACTTATACTCCGCATACAATATAATCACATATTATATAACTAGGAAAGCCAAATAACATCGTGTCAAGTTGAAAATCCTCATTGGGCGATATGAAAAGAATCCGAAGGACAGGGGCGGCGGGGGCAATAGTCCGTGATTTCACACTGCAGACATTTCGCCATTCAGATACCCCCACCCCTCACCCCCCACCCACCGCGGACATTTTCCCCGGCAGATATTTCCCCCTTCCTATTTATTCTTGGATTACGGCTTAGTACTAATGTTTTACAAAGTAGAACTATTGATAAATTCAAATTGTAGAAAAAAATAAATTAAAAACAAATAGGAAAAAAATGCTCACAATTGTTTTTGTCAATATTTCAACCTTGGTACACATTCGTACGAATTCAAAGCACAAGAATGTACAGAAAGGGGTAAATGTCCTTAGAGGGAAATGTCTGTAAGGGGAAATGTCCGAGCAGGAAAAGTCCGTAGGGGGAAATGTCTGAAGGGGAAATGTCCGCTTACCAAGCTGGTGATATGTATATATTTATCGAAAATCAATTTTGTTACGAAAAAACAGTAATTGTTTAATTTTTGACGATCTGCACATTTTGTCTTTGACGTTTGTTCGATATCAATCAAATGATCTAAACTGGATATACACTAATACTTGAATCCCAACAATAAAGTTAATGATCTCAATCCCGGACTTAATTATAATTGAAGGTAATCCGTGAAAAATATATTTTACCAGATATCAGCGACATATGGATCTGATCTCTTCCCGAAGCCTACAGCCTGTTGCAGTTCAATTTATAACTGGTTTAATTTTGGGGAATATGCAATATGCATCACATTATCACAGAAAGGAATATTATATCACATCGATTATATTTCTGGCAGCTTGAGGTTAAAACTACAAATGTGATTCAGTTTTCATTTATCAAAAATATATCCCTTGTTGTAAGCATGGGAAAGAGTGCAAAAGTAAGAACCGCAAATTCAAGCCTGCCGCTGCTATCGGGGCACATCTATTTAGGACTGACTTCATTTATCTCGGGAATCCAGGATTTGGCCTTTTCAATCTATGTTTACCAAGGAAGACATTTACTAAACCGCACATATAAAAGATATGTGGTATTCAAACAAAAAATACATGTAACTTTGCCCTGGAAAATAATTTGGATAATATGTATCGACATAGGATAATGATAATAAGATTAGATTAGATTAGATATCTAACCTCACCCGGATATAATAAATTCACAATGTCTCATTGATTCCATGGGCTAAAATGAGGAGAGGCAGCGTAACTTTGCTCGATCCTTCCCACTCCCGCATCCCCCCAACCCACATCATCACCCCAGACCAATACGCTGAATTATATCATTGGGAAGATATACCAACGTTAATTTGAAAATGCCGCTGTATGCGTTGAAAGGAACGTTCCTGTAATATCCCAATATTAATACCTTCCACTCCTCATTAATTATGATATATACATATTCCATTTCTGCCAGAATAACTGGGTGTGCGCTCGCGATATTTATAGACACCAAATCTGTTCGAAAACAAACACTATGTATCAGCATATATTATGATAAGTCATAAGATGAACCTAAGATGTTTTAAGATGAAGTCTATAAAACATTTAGAATGCCTTGAATATAAAGAAGGCCATACTGTACTCCACATCAAGTTTCCTCTCGTGTTCAAAGTTACTTGAAGTGATTACATCCTAGAACGCCTTTAATCGTCAAAACAGATCAGATCTACAACTTATGTGGACGTTTGGGGCGTTTACTGATTTCCGATCATATTTGGTGATTAACAGTAGATATGGATAGCTCAACCGCGGTATCGTCTGCGCGTCACCGATAATGCCGATAAGAGACACACACGTCCTGCCTCACGAACATTTATCTCTACCACTGCCTCTGCCCTTGACATCAAAGGCCGATCGCGCTGATATAATCGGTGATTTATTTGTCACCACTAACGGAAACACATTTTGGGCACCTAAACGCTGATTTTTACGAACGTCACCAATATAATCAGTTTAAGGGGACGATAAGACTGGTGACATTAAGGAAAATCAGCAGTATGGGTTAGTGTCAAAACGGAACGCACAATACCGCTAGTGGTGACGTTTTCTTGAAATCATCGATTGCGTCGAAACAAGACCAGTAGGAAAACGGGGCAAGTTACTGGTGATTTTTTGGCACTTTGTCACCACAGCTTGTTCACAGTGTGATAGGCGAAAATATTGATAATCGTATGCTTATTCATGTGATATAAGAACTATTGGAGAATACCTGTACATAGAGTGAGCAAGGTAACCAGTATCACCAGTCGGAAGTCCATGTTTCACCTTGATGTTGTATATCTGTATGAAACAAAGTATAAAGGTACTATCAATATTCTTTTATGCATATATATGATGGTGACAAAATCATGTCGCCAGTCATTCTATAATGGTAGATGGCTGGTTACATCATGCTGAATCTGTCTTATTCTCTCCGATGTACTATTTACATCCATGGAAGAAACGTTATACTTTATAGGATGAAACACTAATAGTACAGCTCCAAAATATGTTTATTCAATAGCTTTGTCTAACAGTACCACCCCTTCTCCTCAAAATGGGGTGTTCTTCACATCCATATTTGGAAATAAAGTTCTGCTAGAAAAATGACATCATTAAGATTAAGCTGTGTTACCCGATATACTTGTACTGGTCGGTCTGCATGGAAACGTTATTCGAAAACAAAACAGGCCGGAGTCAATATGCATTTTTTTTATTGCGCAACCATTAATCAATACCTTATCTTGTATTAACTTATTTCGGTGTATCGGTTAGAGTGTCCTTTGGGGTGAATTTATCATACCATTTTCTTTACATTCACCTGATACCGCTTATCTTTTAAAAACCACGAATACGAAGATAAGTATTTCGACGGCTTCCGCCCATTCGCACTGAATTGAACTTAATTTATTAACCCTTCAATCCCTATCGAGACAGGAGAGTAAAAAGGAGATATAATAATGACTAGATGACGACTGTATACAAGTGTCTAAAGGTGAACTCATGCTAAATTTTACGAAACAGAAGAAATGTGCACTGACGTCTGCACAAACTACAACTTCCTGAATCTTGATAACACAATATCAATGAATTCAGCAAGATTTGCCAAATGACAAACTTCATTAGTTACCCGATCCACCGCTAGGGGGCGCTGTTCTGAATAGCTAACTGAATAGCTAACTGGCTATTTCAACCCCTTTCCCGACCGAATTTCCCCTCGATACTTGGAACAGCAACTATGTTAGACGAGCTCTACTGGATGACACCATTAGTTTCTCGATCCGCCGAGAGAACTGTTTGTTTATCGCTACGCTACGCGACCTCGTCATTATTTACCCACTCATATGATACAAGCATATCCAAGCAGTTATCATATTCATGTATCAGTGTATGGTATAAATCATCTGCAAGGATCAGAAACATGTTTAGTGATATTTAGTTCAAGTTGCCACATGAACAGGTACAATAAAAGCGTACCTGGAATACAACACATATCACGAATCGTTAGAGTTTTGGTATGTGCTTTAGAATAGGTTAACCGGAAGACTATACTGTGAAGTCATCCGACTCTGTCAGTATGTCGGCACCTCTTCCCACTTCCCTTATATGTGTTGTAATCTATATGGTGCAGGCTCGAACTTTCAGACAAGTGAAATTTATGATGAGGTAGCTGACGACGAAGCAGGTAGGATATTGACCGATGGAATAGGAGATGACGGTGATGAATAAGTGATCTTTATAAGGAGCATGTGCCTCAAAAAAGTGTCTGCTGCGCTGAATATATTCCTACATGTTGAATGCCATTTCCCTGAGAGTATAATGCTAACTGCTCCACAAAAGATTTGACCAAATATAGGAAAATACCGTTCTTTTATTTCAACACCGCAGAAGTCACGGATGAACATATAAAGTCTGTGAAGCCGCTCATTTTCACAAATAGTTACTTTATCTACAGGTTCATCAGTTCAGGACCATGATCACTTTCACTGTTCATGGTGGACACTGAAGCTAAACGCTCTTTAACATTTGGAGAACATAACTCGATGTATACTTTTCTTATTACTGCTCACTTGACAAATTATATAATCCAACCACATAATGGCATACTTTCTTTACTCGGATTGGCTGGCATTCATGATTATGTCGGTACACGATTCACAAGGTTTATCGGGAGAAGGAAGTAAACATGCCTTCGTCGCAATATCTGTTGTGGCGACTACTGCGTAAGCGGTCGTTAGTTTAAGAGGCCATAAGTAGAAATACACGAGCCGTCCTGATTGATTTAATAAATCACCCCTGAGCACAGAACGATTGGCCGTGAATCCACCTCGAGAATATCGAGAAAAAATGCAAAGAACCATGTTGTCTAATCAAAAAAACACAATCTCTCTCCATATGGTCTCTTATTTCTTATCCGAGTATGGCGTATAACGTTCGGCACACAAGTTCCAGTCAGATCACCGAAATTAAGCAACGTTAAGCTCGGTCAATACTTGGATGGGTGACCGGGTGCTGTACTGGCTGAGCTGATCAGTGTCCAGAATAATAGGAACTGTGGACTCTCGTGTTCTGGCACATGTAGCCACCGTCGTGATATGGCTGATAACATGTTGAAAACGACGTTAAACCCTACTCATTCACTCACTCACTTTATTCTTATCAGTGCAATATCAGTCGGTGTCTGTGTGTCACCAATTGTCGACTAATGATTTTCCCTAGCAACTGATACTTTGGGACTGATATATGAAACAAAAACATGACATGCTACAATTCTACGCCATATAGTTCCCATTTATAGACCATATACCAAGATCTTGAAAGTGCTGTAGTTGCCATTTTAATTCACAAATCTGACAAGAAAATTTTCACTATATATTTGCTTGATAGTAGGTACCTAGATACACCTTTCTAGATATGGTGGACTTTCCGAAAGATATGGGAAAAGGTCTTATTTTGCGGGACCGGTCTTATTTTTTTTATTGATCAATTTTACTTAATATATTTGGTACACTTTTGAAGCCGAATGATTGGTTTTGTTACCTGAATGACTTGGATTTTCATTCGTTCACTAAATATGTCAGTAGAGGTCAAAATATCATTACCTACTTTTTCTATATATCGATATATCCCGTGATTGAATAGCCTTAGAGATTTCCAAATCACGTTTGAACCTGAATATATTGAAGGAGGGCGACTGGAGCTGGTTTCAAGCCAAACTCTGACACGCTTGCCTTAATATATTGTGACAAACTCGGGGGGTGGATTTACTCACATGGCCAAATCTGAATTTCTCATAAGTCTATTTTATAATTCTTAATGGCACATGGGTGAAGATGTAACATCGCATGCATCGCATGCATGTAACTGGAAAATCACATGGTGATATGACTCGAACTCCCGTGGCGTACGTCACCAACCGCCTTGTCAGACAAACGCTCTAGCCCATTACAACACATCCCCTCGCCAAACATGATGGTGAATACGACTATATGCGGAAATTGCAAACATATGACCATTTAGAAACCCGTTCCTCCTCACTTACCAAATCCTACATAGACAATCGTCTTGCTTTAAATAATCCCTATATACCCATCTTCAATGAACAGTATTTTTGGGATGCCTTATGTGTTTGTCAGTTTCTTCTATCTTCTTCCGCTTCTCCCGCATCTTCTTCTTTCCCCACTTTTCTTTTCCGTCGGTAACATGTGAATGCATTTGTCAATCAACTGGGAACTGGGTTTTTATCTACAAATCCCCTTGTATGCAAATTTTCCTTTTGTTCAGCCTTTTCCGTCGGATAACTTCCGAATGCCTTCGTCAATCAACTTCAAATTTGTTGTGCGTATTGCTTCTGTCTAGAGGAAGACACCTATTGTTTGTCAGATCTGTCCGAAAATGGATATTTGTGTTTTTTTTAAACAATATCTATTATATGCAAATTTTCAATCTGGACCTATGGTAAAGTGGCTGTCTGTGTTTGGGTACAAATTTCCATTTCTCATTTGCATAGATAGCACATCAGTGATTGATCCACAGTCAGGACTCAGAAAGGTCACTGTTGGGGGTCAAAATACTGACTGGCCTTTGGCTCAATGTGTGACCTCTGAATCCAAATGCATTTAAAGTACATTCAGTTCCTGGTTCACAAGTATGCTAGTCAATTGTGTACAGTATGGTGATATAAGGTCCTGGAACATGTGTATATACATTCCTCTTACAATGAATAAAACAGAGGCCTTGCAGATTTTAAAGCCACGGAGATAGATACATTAATTCAAGAACATTTCGGTGCCAAATCCAGGAGGTGGAGGTAACAAGACCATGTATTTTTTTGTGCCTTTAGTTAAAATTTCATTTCCGGACAATTATTCCTGAAAAACTGAAGAGATTTTTATCGAGCCTGTAGCTCTAGCTGTGGGAGACTCGATATAGGGATCTAAATGATGTCTGTGGATGTCCGTTTTCCTATTCCTGTTCTTTGGCCTGTCCCTGTTCGAAAAAGTTGTTAACGTTTTGGACTTAGAAAATTGTTCCTGTCCCCAGCTTCTCGGCCTCACGCTATGTCTCCTGATCGGACGTGACACACCATGCCATGGTGTATTCATTAAATCAATTTTGGAAACCGCAATGCCTTTGTGTATACCTTTCTCGTGAGAACGGAACAGAACTTCAATTTGATAAGAAGGTATTTTGTGAATAACGATTCATAGCAGGCAATGGTATGGCACTATGTTGTATGGCATATGGTTCCGCTATTAAAACAGTTCCCATTCTACCAGGAAAATGTGCCAGAATGTACCATGGTATATTGGGGCAATTGTAAAATGGATTTTGTCATGGGTGAACCATGTCATACTTCGGTTTCACAATTATCGTGTACTTTCCTGCTACATGTACTAAGGTAATTCGGTCGATTTTGGCATCCCACGATTGGTTAAACTGTGGTATAATTTTACTATCGTATATAATGGCTGTACCAGTCTCATGCTATGGCATTTTGGAGAAACATCGTGATTCCTCTCTGTACACTACTGAATGGCCACCAAAAGAAATAGCTTTATAACAAAACTGTCTTACTACAGTTGCCGAGATATGGATCTGTGACAGAGAATTGGCAGTCTTCTTGGCCCTAAAACACAAACACAAGAATGTTCAATCGATGAGCCGTATTTTAACAAAAACTGGAATTCTGATGATGGGATGCCCACCATTTGTCGGTGAGATCTCAAAACTTTTACACAAAGTAGTCTCCCTTGTATGGCGACTGATACATTCACATTTTGACTTGCTGTGACACATTCATTACATTCCTTCGGTATATTTGTGCGATAGTTTTCTGCCATTGCTTCTGTGCTTTCTTTTAAACGCATCGTATACCTGTATAACTGCATATACAAAGCAGATTCATTGTGGAAGAAAAGCAGGCCGAGTTGCATATAAATTACATATATGCGTACAATGTTATTCTCTCAACGGTATTGGAAGACGGATGCGGTCATTCGCGTTTTCGCCTTTTCCACCTGGTATTTCTGTAAAACGCTACTAATGTATTACAATCTAATGAGATTTTAGTTTGAACAGTCAACTCTCGTGGAATAAATTACTCATTGTGGAAATACATCGATTTGGAAAATTACCACATGATATTCACCATCTGCATGCAGGACATACAGGACGCTTACATGGTGCAATAAAGACAAGTGATATTACAGTGCTAGACATCACATTATCAAGTTCCTGTTGCTTCTCAGCAAAATGCATTGAAGCAACAGGAACCCGCATTTGAGCGTGACATCATGGCAGTAAACTTGTGATATAGATGAAGTTAACAAAAAAGTGCATTATAATTAGTCATTCAAAGTACCCAAATCATCTCGTGTGCACGGTGATTCATTGGATGTAGAATTTCAGCAATTCGAGGCGTATCCTCATTATCATAATGTACCAACCGTACTGAGCATTCTTAGTGATATTCAGGTGAAATTGAAAGAACAAATGGTAATAATTCATAATGTTCCGTAGGCAGGACCGATTTCTCAGCTCAGTATGACTGGAGATGGTGCTGAACTAACTCAGTTTCCGAGCCTCGATGACATTTGATGCTCCAAATAATCCAAATGGTTCACCCCACAATTATGCTCCCGCTCACGACATGCTCGTATGTTTATAACCGGCCATATTTGGAGTTTCTATACAAGGGGAATTATTCTCCGATTCTTTTAGTCGAATATAAATGAAATGTATCTATATTTAGAATCAAAATAATATATGTATATTAAACTGTGAGGTCGCTTTATAGTCTAGTGGCTTAGGTGAAAAAACGTGACATACCGGATTAAAGCACCAAACTTGGTACAGTTGATGTACACCTCATACGCAAACATTTCACATAGGGGTACCCGATCTGGATGACCTACTTCCCATGAAAATCCAAGATGGCGTCCAAGATGGCTGCCAAACACACTGATGCCATTACCTCTGCTTGTATTTGAGATGAATTATCACTTGAAATGCCTATATATATGTGTTTGGGGACAAGCTTTGCATATATTTATGATTCAGATTGATTACAATGTCGCATCACGTCACAATTCAAGATGGCCGCCAAATACACAAATGACAATATCTCATAAAAAAACGTGACATACCGAATTAAAGCACCAAGCTTGGTACAGTTGCTGTACACCTCATACTTAAGCATTTCACATAGGGGTGCCCGATCTGGGTGACCTACTTTTCATGAAAATCCAAGATGGCGTTCAAGATGGCTGCCAAACACACTAATGCCATTATCTCTGCTTGTATTTGAGATGAATTATCACTTGAAATGTGTATATATCTGTTTTGGGGGACAGGCTTTCCATATATGTATGATTCAGATTGATTACAATGTCGCATCGCGTAACAATTCAAGATGGCCGCCAAATATACAAATGGCAATTACAAGCGTCTGGTCAGTCGCCGACCATTAAATTCAAACACCTATTCCATATTCTATATAACAGCATTATATATCTCCTGAAAAAAACGTGAAATACCGGATTAAAGCACCAAACTTGATACAGTTGATGTACACCTCATACTTAAACATTTCACATAAAGGTGCCCGATCTGAGTGACTCATTTTCTATGAAAATCCAAGATGGCGTCCAAGATGGCTGCCAAACACACTAATGCAATTATCTCTGTTTGTTATTATTATTATTAATTATTACATGAAGTATCTATATTTGTGTTGTCGTAGACAAGGATTACAATGCCACACCAAGTCACAATGCAAGGTAGCGTCTAAGATGATCGCCAAAGGTACACATGCCAATATCCCTGGTTGCATTTGGAAGGAATCAAAGACCAGTTTTCCACATATTGGAACTTCAAATGAATTACAATGACACATCACGTCACAATTCAAGATGTTTCGCCAACCTCAGTGTGTCAAATCATGTGCCCATCACATTCAATGTTCACGGTTTCCACTGCACTATTGCGTTCATTACCCCGAGTGGAGTTTTAATTTTGCAGATGCAATCCACAATGGCGGCAGCTTTGAAGGTGAGCTTTAGAAGTTAATCGTAGCTTGTTGTCTCTTCCGGTTGTTTCATTTAAATTAGTTGCCAGGTGTCCTGAATTTTTGTCAAGCCATATATCTTTATAGTGCTGGCATTCTTCTGGGTCCTAGATCTCGTTAACCAAATACTGGATTGGTAATGTTTCAGTCAGTGTGCACATACTTGATAAAAGCATCCCGTGATGATGGCAATTTCCATCATCCCCATTCCTTTACCTATGGAACTGACTAAATCCCTTTACTGCTGTCAAGTAAAGGGTTGCTATCATGCAGTATTATCTTGAATCGTTCTATCATCCATCGATCTGACGTGAAGGCTTGCAGTGAAGGAAGAAGAGGCCTTCTTCCACCCATGGTTATGCTCTCATGTCTTCACCAAATCGTGATGTGTCATATCATGTGACAAGTGAAAATAGAAGCGATCAGGACATACCCTCTGCAATCTCATGACATCCATGTACATGTATGAGAATGATGTGATAATGTGTGGAGTGTTCTCCTCACCATGCACCATCTATAGCTTGGTATCTAGATGGTGAGTAATCAGTTCAAAACATATGCCCAATAGCATAAATCAAAGTACCCGTGTCCATTGTGCAGACCATAACAATAGTCTGCACAGCATCCAAGATACGAAGATGAACTCTTTGTGTCTGCTGCCTCGCTGTTTGCGACTGTCATTGAGGTACTGTTGTCATTCGAACTGAGGGACAAAAAGCTGCATGGAGCTGATGAAAAGCGACTGTAATATTGAGCTTCTGTTCTCAAAGAAGTGCACCGATTTGCAAGACAGTAAACACTGTCAATTTTTGAGGTCAAGATACTAGACTCTGAGTGATCAAGATCCAGTGGGAGGTGGGTAGCGGGTTCAGTAGTGGGTTTACTAGCATGTAGCCGATGAGATTTTTCAATTAGCTCAATGAGTCAGGCGCTGGACACGTTTATAGTGCAAGGGTGGTGGTTCACATTCCAGTCAGGAACTCTGTTACTACAACATTGCCAGCAAAGAGTGGAGTGGCGGCATTGACAACATTGGCGCTGTGAGCAGGGTTTGGGTGGAAGCAGGAAAAGGACTGGTCCGGTTGTCGAGTTCAATACATGAGTGGGGGAAATGTGCCGGATGATCATTTGAGCATCTAACTGAGTCGTTCAGTGATGATGAGGTACGAGGGAGGGTAGTTGGCTAGCAGGCTAGCTCGGGGTTGCTTGGGTTTGAAGTCTGCGGTGCTTTCCACGATTGGGAGAAGGGTTGTCAGAACCGGTCCACAGACAAAGACATCATAAAAACCTTAGGCAAAAGTTAATGGAAATTCATTTTGTAGTGTTATGAAAACATCATCAAAACGCTTTTGGAAAATATTTTTTGATGGAGTTATTTAATAATAAAGCTATAGTTTTATACTGATAGTTTTACACACTTATTCTTTAAAACATCTTAAAACATTGTTATGATGTTTAAAGAAAACATTGAAATGTTCTTAAAATGTTTTGATAAAGTTATAAGGAAAACGAGTTCACATTTTACTGATGTTTTGTTTTTTACCCTACAATTTTATCTTTTTAATATCACCTTTCGACAATGTTATGAAAACGTCATGTGTTTGCTCGGGGATGTGGGTCACTATTGCACTATTAGTTAAATTTTTTGTAAATTTGAGGTAAATGATCCAAATCCCGACGAGAAAATTATAATTACTTCATTTTCAGTTATAATTATTACTAAAATGCCAATATCAAATGCTTTTCATGTTATGTATATAAGCATATCCTGCCAAATTAACATATGAATGCCCAAATCTCGGTAATTTTCTGGAATTGTTAACAGATGTGTCATGATAGCCTATTACAGTATCGATATATCGATTTCCTGTACCCGAAAACATATATACAGACACCTCAAGTATCATTCCAACTAAAATACAAGCAGAGATATGGGCATCTATATGTTTGGCGACCATCTTGGACGCCATCTTGGATTTTCATGGAAAGTAGGTCACCCAGATCGGGCACCCCTGGGTGAAATGTTTGCTTATGGAGTGTTCATCAACTGTACCAAGTTTGGCGCTTTAATCCGGCATGTCACGATTTCGCTCAGAAACGGCGCTAAGCCACTAGACTATTATGAGTAGCTATACTCTGTTTACTAATGTACCAATATACCACAGTCTGTCCATTTTAATTCGTCGTCTACTTTGGAGCTTGTCAAAAATCAGTAGTTGACTCTACATAAAGTTTCTTTTTGGCATCGTGTAGAACGACCAAATGAGCACCATTACTCCGTGATATCGATAATATATCACGCTTGAAATAATTATCTCCATATAAAACTCCAGTACAGTTGTTTCATTTACCGGAGCTCAACACGACGTCATAATTTATTTGAGTTCACTAACACAAAGTTCAACAATGCCGTGTACGATCAGAGAGGTGTGTGTTCATCATTCGGCAATTTCACTGGGCATATAAGCGACACTCCCACGAACCGACTGTTATTATTTTATAGGGCATCGATGACCTTTGTGCCAGTGAGCATGAATACATTATGATGTCTCCCCATGTAAATGTACTGGAGTTTTATATGGAGAGAATTACACAGTTATTTCAAGCGTGATATATTATCGATATCACGGAGAACTGATAGTCAATTTGTAGAGTTCAGTTTGTTCTACACGCTGCGAAAAAGATAATTTAAGCAGATTTGACTATTGATTTTTGACGAGCTCCGAAGTAGACGACTATATAAAATGGACAAACTTTAATGCTATAGGTTACATTGTAAGATATTCTGCGTGGTGTATATAATGAGTGTATACAAGGTAGTGGATTACTGGATGGTCTCTCTGTGTAAACCCGAGGAATGTTTCACTGTAGATTCTAACATCATCGTTATCAAGCACATTTTATGGTTCACCGTGTTAATCGATAACGTGGAGTGGATGTTAGTGGAGTTTTAACAGAGGAGTTGACATTAATCAAAGGGTCTTCTGATATGGTCACACTGCTTCTAGAATGCATTAAAAATGACGTTCTAACTCCTAGATTTGATTGTTGAATATGTTTCATATCACATAATACAGGTTTTTCTACACGTAATACGTGTGCAGTATAATCATTACTAACTCATGTTGTTATGATCATTTCTAACTCATGTAGTTATGATCATTTCTAACTCATGTAGTTATGATCATTCCTAACTCATGTAGTTATGATCATTCCTAACTCATGTAGTTATGATTATTACTAACCCATGTAGTTGTGATCATTCCTAACTCATGTAGTTGTGATCATTCCTAACTCGTGTAGTTATGATTATTACTAACCCATGTAGTTGTGATCATTCCTAACTCATGTAGTTGTGATCATTCCTAACTCGTGTAGTTATGATCATTCCTAACTCATATAGTTATGGTCATTTCTAACTCATGTAGTTATGATTATTACTAACCCATGTAGTTGTGATCATTCCTAACTCATGTAGTTATGATCATTCCTAACTCATGTAGTTATGATTATTACTAACCCATGTAGTTGTGATCATTCCTAACTCGTGTAGTTATGATCATTCCTAACTCCTATAGTTATGGTCATTTCTAACTCCTGTAGTTATGATCATTATTATACTCATGTACAAATGTAGTTATGATCATTACTAACTCATGCAATTATGATCATTAGTGACTGGTGTATTTATGATCATTACTAACTGATGTAGCTATGATCATTACTAACTCACGTATTTATTTATGTTGTCGATAGCTTATGCTCAAATGCACAATGTGTTGATATTTAACATTCAGTAGTGCAATCACTTTGTGTATATTGGGATAATATTCGATTGGTAGAAATGCCATATTTGTTTTAGTAATGAGCTATCAGCAATTTTAAATAGATTAACGGTGACTTCTCTTTGTAGGAGAAACCTTTGATAGACTATTTATTCCTATAGTCTGTTTCTGAAACGACTATCGATCACGACTGACAGGCACTGTAGCAGCTACTAATGACACAATTGTTGTGTCATTAGTAGTTATCAGGTCTCCAGCTAATGTCGTAATTGCTTCGTAATTAGGCGACTCTGCTTGCATAGTCAACCAATGTTGTCGCAATTACGACATTAGCTGGCGACTCTGAATGCAGAGTCGACCACTAATGACGCAATTACGACAATTGTATCAGTAGTAGTTTCAGGTCTATCACACGCCTCATTCGCGAAACACAGCGGAACGAGCACACGATACTCCATACCAAAACACTGAAAACATTACTGTATTCATGGCATACTAATAGATGCATCGACAAATATAATCAAAAATGCGGAATGCACAAATCAATCAGAGGTTGTCGGTGTAAACTACAGCTTCTGGTGCAAGGCGTAAGAACATGTGCGCTCCCCTCTGAAAAAGCTGTATCCCAAGCGTTTTGTGATGGACGTTTGCTTATTCTTCGGAGTCAATCTAATACCTTCCATATCAGTCATACCATGGATGAACATGGCACAATACCAGCTGTCCAATCAGATTCTATGATTGCCATTTCAAATTTGGTGATTCTGGATTAACCAATCAACTGACAGAACTATTTCTTCCGGTTTACCTTCTGGTCTTATTGTACAAGCCTCCCTTAACATATTAAGTTATAGAAATGACAATTTGGTATGAAGTATAGTCCCACGAAGCAATTTGTTTACATGGAAATAATTTCTTAGAGGAAAAAAGTTTAGCCGTCAGCGGGAATCGAACCCTCAACCCCTGTAATCCGAAGAGTTGCTCTCACCATCTGTGTGACAAACAATGTAACCGTCAGCGAGAATCGAACCCAAGATCCCTCTAATCCGTATATTTGCTGCAACTCTAGGGTTTGATTACCACTGACGGCTAATTCATTCTTTCTCTCGGAAATTATTTTCACATAAGTTATGTCTCCAGCTGTTAATTGTTATAGCAAGGTATTCCCTCACGGCCTATTTATTGCTGAAATCTGCTCGAATCTGGAGAATACATCATTAACGTACTTTTCTCGTCAACAGGTTTTATTAAAACGTGATCAACTGCATTGCATCGTACAACTTCTTATTCTCGATCATTATACTTATTGATTTTATTTATAATAAGGCATGTGTATTTGTAATGGATTTGTGAATTATTAACATGGTTTGTTTATCTTTTACTCAATTTCGTCCCTTCTTCTTGTATAATATAATTGTTTTCTCATGTATACAATTAAACCCCAAATGAGCTAGTTTGCAAAACAAATATTACTTTCCAAATATATAAACGTCAGAAAAAAGTATTCTATCTAATAGGTCACACAATTTTAGTTTCATCTATACCATTCGCTCATCTTGGATGGTACAATTTTACGTTCGACGTGAACGATGTGACATTACTGCTGACATCACGTAGACATATGTATATAATGTCCTGGCACAGTGGGGCACCAGGAGCGGGGTTACGCTACCACCTTTTCGACGAGATTGCAATTTTACATTACGCAGATTAGATGTGTGCTTTGATTTCGGATTGGCTGGCTCGAGTCGATATTTTGCATATACATTTGTTTACAAACTAATCGTGTAACAGACCGCAGCGCACATTATCATTATACTTGTAGTTTTTAACATGCATAATCTACACCTAATAAACATCACATCAAAGATTTCATTACTCAGCTGATGATATGTTTCAGATGACATTCGCCAGACCAAATGTGCTATAAATAAGTTATAATCGATCGACATTTTGATGGGTACATAAACTCATAACATCGGTTTAAGTTTTGTTTTAAAAATGTGTAAAATTGTTTATAGGTATGGAATTGTGAAACATATTGTATGTATATAGATATGAAATTGTATTTTTGAACATTTTACGACGTTAAATAAAGTGATGCTCCGATTTGTTGGAACAATTCGTGCTGTCATCGATAATGTCTTTCACGGCTACTCATCCTATGCATATACCTAGGACAAGCTGTCGTATTTTCCGCAAATATCACTGTGACATGTCACCATTAGTCCATTCGAGAAGCGACTGAAGTTGAAACCCATCACCAAGACTAAAAAAAATCTTCTGGTCAAACGGAGTCACGTGATTTCAATTTGGGATGATTAACTTCGATTTTCTTAACCTCTTTGATTCGAATATCACACTGGCACCTATAGCTCTTGTGACTGACTTGATAACTCCCAACCATGGATTGATAATTGAGGCACGGCAAGATGCGACAGGCTTTGGTATAGCAAATACAGGAGGTTGCATTTAAAAGGCCACACAGAACGACACAAATACAGCATTAAAGTAATATATATATAACAGGCCACATCAGAACGATATAAGAATGAAGTTATTTTCCTAAAGCGACAGAACGACAAAATGGAATTTAACAGTCTCATTTTACAGCGACAGATTTCAGCGATAGTTTGAGGAAACTATATTTTCTAGAAGGCAACACCACAACGACAGAATGGAAACAGCCTTTTTCAAAACGACATGTTGAAAGCATTATTTACTAATTTATCGTGTAGTTTTTGCGAAGAAATTACATACATGAGCAGTGTGACTAACGTCACAGGACCTACGAAGTAGGGTTTGATATGATTGAACTATTCTACCGAACAAAATAAATTAAGACCCTTTAAACATGCCGTCAATGCCAGATGTTGAGTTTTATACAGCTGTAGATCAGGGCTCTGGGTGCATATATCATGTTTCCATACATTTGATGCATGCAACAGCAAAAACAAAGCCTCCTTGAACAACCTATCTCTGTACAGGTACATGTAACTCAGAAAATACCATTCTCTCAAAAGAAAACAATTCGCGCCAGGAAGGCCTTTATTTATTAAGCTAATTTTGTTATGTAGGGGCCTACTTAGATTCAATAATTGTCACGAAATTTCTTTGATTATATCTTAATTGCAACCATGCTTGTTCCTCAAACCTGACATACTTGAGCTATGTACATGTATAACACACTTTCATTTGAGAGTCCAGACATTCCACCATTCATGTGAGCAAATTGTACTCAACATGGAATAATTAAATTCCCACTACCAAATAGTTCACCAGCTGTTAGTTTTGAGACCCATTTCTACAGTATCAGTGCTGTGTTACTATATGTAGCAGTTGAAACCCAGTAAAACTTAAACAATTAAAACCAGTAAAGAAATTTGCCTGTTGAATAAAACAGAAAATATGGTATGGAGATTTGAATGAGTAAACTACTAAACAGCTTACATGATACCAACAAAATGTCCCAACACAAGCTGATAAATTCCTTGGGTGGCTTGCAGGATGGCTTTGTTTCACCCTCAGTAAATTTTTATCATTGTAGCTCACACAGACTAATCTGAAGGATGATACCACATCTTTCTTTGTTCTGCTGGGTTATTGCACCAGGCTGACTTAATTGGTTGACGTAAGATATTTCACCACCAGTGGGCGATTTGACCTGAATTTGAAGCCGGATGTGGTCTGTGATGAAATGTTTGGATGTGAAATAGGCTACACGTTAAAGGCCACAGTTTATATACATCTATAACAATATACTGAATTGTGTGTATTGAGGATGGCAAGCTGGTAATAGCAGTGTAGATAAATGCACTAACAAATGATGGAAAATTAGCATTTCCTATTTCATACATGATAATATAGCCCACCAAAACGTTTACACTTAGATTAGCTATGACCAGGAGTTCGGTGCGCGTCGGAGTCCTAATGCCCACCCTACTTCGGATGTCGGATAGCACAGTGGTAAATTTAACAGACCTATGACAGAAGGTAAATGTACGTTTTCATTGCTATGCTTATTGCATCAGCTTGCGCTTTCAGCTTGGGACCTTCGTCTATTAGACTGAATTCACTCATTTATCCATTGGTTAAATGGGCCCCGTTTACACAAAGTCTTGACCGGGATCAAAGTCGCTTAACTTCGCTGATTTTACCAGAACCGGTGTGTCGTGATATGCCGTATCAGGAAACCTTCAAAAATCACAGTGAAACATACAGCCAAGGGTTCCCGATGGGCATGACGGTGCACTCGCTGAGTCATCAATAAATAATAAAAAAAATCAGTATAAATCAAATTTTAATCAGAATTCGGTCAGCTCAGAACTTGCTGGTAACAATGCCCTAATGCACGTTCATGCCAAAAAGGTTCTAATGTCAACGGTTCTCCTTATTTTGCCGACGAAGGATTCGGATGGACTGATTGACTGACTGACCTACTGACTGACTGACTCACTCACTCACTCACTCACTCACTCACTCATTACCGGACAAATTGCGATCTATAGCCTACTTCGTAGGAAAATGAAGAATTCGAAAAAAAAGTGAACCTGCAGCTTCATTTCTTAAGAAAAACACTGCTAATATATTTTTAATTTGACATTTTGCCTTAAACAAACTATGTTTCTGTGGGTTATATCGAACCATTTTATTGCGAATGTTTGCATTTGAAAACTTCCTTCCACCAAAATTTGGGGGAAATCCTTGCCTAATCAATGTCTGGTCACCCGAACCGATCCATTAACGAGGCATCACAACATCAGAATGAAATGAAAAATAAATAGAAATGAATGAAAATATTGCAGTAACAGTCAAGCCTTGCAAAATATGGAAGTTAAATAATGCATAGAAACTAGTTTTATTTGTGAATCCTATCATTGGAAGACCATATCATTTTAAAGCAACTGAACATTTGTGTACATAAGGCAGAACCCTTCAAAGCTTTAAGGCTCTAGTTTTTACATATAATTGATATTTTTCTATTTCTTCTCCTTAACTCATACATGAGCAGTATCTGCAGGTATATAAAATATATTTGCAATAAAGTATATCTTGCAATGAGTACATTAGTTGCTCATACCAGATACATGAAAGCATCCATCATATTGTCTTTTCATGTTAAAACAGTTTTATTTCATTTCAGTTAGTGCAGCATAAATAAAAATTCTGGTATCCCATCCGCAACACACTTGCCTCAAACTGCAGCGCATATAATACTGGAAATGATTTAGTGGGCAACAGAGGATCATTTTCAAGAGCATTAATATTCTATAAACTGACTGTTAACCAAAAGTATATATTGCATTCCTCAGCTGGATCTATGCCGTGTGGTCTAAGTTGAACGGAACATCAGATTCATTGCTGCGCATATTACATTCCAATTTCCTATAAAGATGATCATCACTCAGCTGTCGTGAGTAATTGCTCTCTAAATAAAAGGTGACAGGATGACCATAGGCGGTTTAAACCAGCCCAGTCCCCATTTACGTACATCTATTTATTAATGGTGTATATTTTTTGTAACTCCTTCTTGATACAGACAATGTTTGGATTTTCCGGTCGTACCTTCTGCTTGTAGATCTGTTATTTTATTGCTAAATGATAAAATTCAGTATATTTTTTCTTTTCTCACTCAATCATAACATAACAGTACTTTCACTTAGTCTTGCCTTTATCCGGTTTACTCTACTATTTGCTGCCAAATTGACCTAACTTTACCACAATTCCAAAGTAAGTGTAAGACCGTCTCATTTTCCTGTTCGCAGAAGGCGCATAAACTGTTAACTTCTGGGTTAATTTTAATTGCAGCAATATTCGTTAACTATTCCATATTGAAACCATCTCAGCGTTCGTGGTGCCTTTTGCTGCAATGATGTTAAATATTTTCCATTCTTTTTCACTGAAGATCTGTCCCCCACTTTATATTTGCATTGCTTTTTTGAAACGGCTATTTGTTAGAATTTCGTACAAATTCTTACATCACTTCATATTTTTCACTAATGGAAGCATGTGTGAGGGTATAAATGAAAGTATCAGAGGCTTAAAACACTCGTTTATCTCAAACTTACGCGAAGCCTTCCTCAACACTTCAAGTACACAGTGAAATTCTAAAAAGTTAGTATCCCGACTGTAAACAGCTTTGAACTCTTCATATTTGATAAACTGTCCTTTCGAATTGATTAAGTCATTCATAAACTTAATGCCTTTCTGCAACCATCGTTTATACATGAAAGGCCGGTTTGCAGTTTCGAAAAGGTTATTATTCCCAGAGAATCCCGTCCTAAAAGCATCCTCTGGAGTTTCTTTATAGATGATATTTCTTTTGGAAGGAACTCCACGCTCTTAACACTTCTCGCCAAGACTGATTTTTCGACACTGGTATTACGTTATTTAACAGGGTATATGAACCGGTTTCCAAAATATTATATCTTGGGAATTTCTTTCAACAAAGGGTATGCCCATTTCGGATCTGGGTGTAGCATCTGTCTCAACCGAGACAGATTTTGAGCCTGGATGAATTGTTCATGTGACTCTGTACATGTACGCTGTAGAACGTTCTCTTTGATGTGCTCGCTGAAAGGACACGTAGACGTCTCTCCAGTCAAAACAATGACGGTTACTCACAACTTGAGTTCAAAAAGGATGAAATACACTACACATTGCTGGCTTCTATTTTGTTTTCAAATATGAGCATATTCGGAAAGGTCATGAGGTCACGAAGGCTGTTCGGAAAGTCTATTAATAAACGACTGATCCTAGTCGTGAAGAACTCGTCTTCTGTCATGGCTCGGATTTGTCAGACAAACCATGACTATGGATGATGTCTTTACTGTTCTCCTGAACCATTGCTAGTTGCATATGTTACATGAATTTAGAAACTATGACTATGAAAATAAGAAATGCTAATCACCGTATTGCTTTATCTAGACCGATAACTTCTTCATATAAGTTGAGAATTGAAACAGGAAGACACGGGAGTAATAGAATTGACCGTGAGGAGCGAGTATGCCAATGTTGTGACAGAAACCAAATTGAAAATGAGTATCATTTTTTGTTAGTATGTCCGCTTTACAGTAATATTCGTGAAATCTATATACAAAAATATTATTGAAGAAAAACAAGTGTAGTAGTAGAGAAAGAGTAAATTCCTTATTATTGACCTACTTATTTGTTCCCCCGGGTAAAATTTAAGGGGGAACAAATAAGTAGGTCAATAATAAGGAATTTACTCTGGGAACTTTTCAACATCCGGAAAGTACACATAAACTGATGACGTCATGACGATTATTCCTCCGCGGTGATCCTGTCTGGCGGTAATGCGGTCGCGGGAAAAAACTTCCGCGGAGAAAAAGTAGTCCCCAGATTTCAAATACGCTGCATGGTCCGATTGGGTCGAGTGAGGTATCAAAGTGAAGCCTTCGTAAAGTGGCATCTGATGGGCTGGGTGTGGGGTTGAAATAGCGTCATTCTGCGCATGCGCAGTGGACCAAGTGTATGGAAATAGACGTTTTCGGGTCTTTGTGGGCCACTAGTGGTCCTATGGAGTCGAGTGAGGTATCAATGTGAAGCACACATGAGGGGGCATCCGACGGGTGGGTATGGGGTTGGAATATCGGCATTTTGCGTATGCGCAGACAGGGAATTGTGGGAAAAGGGTATGGAAATAGACGTTTTGGGATCTTGGGGAGCCCCTAATGGGCCTATGGAGCCGTATGAGGTATCAATGTGAAGCACACATGAGGGGGCATCTGACTGCACTAGTGGCTCGGGCGTTGTCACCATTCTGCGCATGCGCAGACAGGGAATTGTGGAAAAAGGGTATGGAAATAGACGTTTTCGGGTCTAGGTCGGCCACTATTGGTCTGAATGGGTGGAGTGAGGTATCAAAGTGAAGCATTCGTGAAGGGGCATCCAGTCATGGGTGGGTGCATATAAAACGGATTTTGTTCGAAAATATAAAAAGCGGAACACGGACTTTACCCCTAAAATAGGGGAAACCACCTATCAACCTTATCCCAATCTCGCAGCTCCAAGAGCTCCGGAGCTCCGAGTTCCCAGAGCTCCGGAGCTCCGAGCTCCAAGAGTTCCGGAGCTCCGGTTGACATCCGCGAGCTCGGAGCTCTTGCATATAAACACACATGCATCTGTGAAAGCTTCATTATACGCCAGGTGTCCGTGGAGACGAGAGCCATGGTTTACGCATGTCACTTGTGTTCGAAGTCATTTTCCACGTCATTTAATCTACGTAGACATTTGCTTTCCATACATAATAATCGTATACAGCGAAGCCATCTCAAGGAACGTTGTCCCGATAACGCGCAAATTCAAAGTACGCGCGAAGAACGATCAACACCTACGTCACACACGACAGTATTAGAGCATCCTTATACGATGACGGTGAGCGGCCCTACGGGGTGTGGAAAGACGTCCTGGGTGATGAAGTTCTTAGAGGAAGGTGTGGCAACCCCAGCTCCGACACGCGTTGTTTGGTGTTATAGCCAATGGCAGAGATATTGCCTTGAACTGCCAATACTTTGTTTTGTTCTCCAACCCCATCGACAGAGCTCAAATCCGTGTGTTTAGTAGTCGAATTTATCCTCAGAACATTGACTATTTCTTGCGGGCGTTTCAAGGAGCGACAAGTCGTCCGTACGGCTACCTGTTCGTAGATTTAAAAGCCCATACCCCCGAAGATCGTCGGCTGACGACCCACCTGTTACCCGGCGAGGCATCACCGCAGCCCCTCCACTCCTGGAAAAACAGCAACCCGCCCCCGTACAACAGGTCCCCTTCATACCATTAGTCCCCGAATACCACCCAACCGTGAAGGACCAACCCGAGGTTGAAGAACATAATGTGAACTCGAGGCTATGGAAGGATTTGTTCACAGAAAGAATGGACGCCCATGTAGTTGTGATCATTCCTAACTCATGTAGTTATGATCATTCCTAACTCATGTAGTTATGATTATTACTAACCCATGTAGTTGTGATCATTCCTAACTCGTGTAGTTATGATCATTCCTAACTCCTATAGTTATGATCATTTCTAACTCCTGTAGTTATGATCATTATTATACTCATGTACAAATGTAGTTATGATCATTACTAACTCATGCAATTATGATCATTAGTGACTGGTGTATTTATGATCATTACTAACTGATGTAGCTATGATCATTACTAACTCACGTATTTATTTATGTTGTCGATAGCTTATGCTCAAATGCACAATGTGTTGATATTTAACATTCAGTAGTGCAATCACTTTGTGTATATTGGGATAATATTCGATTGGTAGAAATGCCATATTTGTTGTAGTAATGACCTATCAGCAATTTTAAATAGACTAACGGTGACTTCTCTTTGTAGGAGAAACCTTTGATAGACTATTTATTCCTATAGTCTGTTTCTGAAACGACTATCGATCACGACTGACAGGCACTGTAGCAGCTACTAATGACACAATTGTTGTGTCATTAGTAGTTATCAGGTCTCCAGCTAATGTCGTAATTGCTTCGTAATTAGGCGACTCTGCTTGCATAGTCAACCAATGTTGTCGCAATTACGACATTAGCTGGCGACTCTGAATGCAGATTCGACCACTAATGACGCAATTACGACAATTGTGTCAGTAGTAGTTGATATTTCAGGTCTATCACACGCCTCATTCGCGAAACACAGCGGAACGAGCACACGATACTCCATACCAAAACACTGAAAACATTACTGTATTCATGGCATACTAATAGATGCATCGACAAATATAATCAAAAATGCGGAATGCACAAATCAATCAGAGGTTGTCGGTGTAAACTACAGCTTCTGGTGTATCCCAAGCGTTTTGTGATGGACGTTTGCTTATTCTTCGGAGTCAATCTAATACCTTCCATATCAGTCATACCATGGATGAACATGGCACAATACCAGCTGTCCAATCAGATTCTATGATTGCCATTTCAAATTTGGTGATTCTGGATTAACCAATCAACTGACAGAACTATTTCTTCCGGTTTACCTTCTGGTCTTATTGTACAAGCCTCCCTTAACATATTAAGTTATAGAAATGACAATTTGGTATGAAGTATAGTCCCACGAAGCAATTTGTTTACATGGAAATAATTTCTTAGAGGAAAAAAGTTTAGCCGTCAGCGGGAATCGAACCCTCAACCCCTGTAATCCGAAGAGTTGCTCTCACCATCAGTGTGACAAACAATGTAACCGTCAGCGGGAATCGAATCCAAGACCCCTCTAATCCGTATATTTGCTGCAACTCTAGGGTTTGATTACCACTGACGGCTAATTCATTCTTTCTCTCGGAAATTATTTTCACATAAGTTATGTCTCCAGCTGTTAATTGTTATAGCAAGGTATTCCCTCACGGCCTATTTATTGCTGAAATCTGCTCGAATCTGGAGAATACATCATTAACGTACTTTTCTCGTCAACAGGTTTTATTAAAACGTGATCAATTGCATTGCATCGTACAACTTCTTATTCTCGATCATTATACTTATTGATTTTATTTATAATAAGGCATGTGTATTTGTAATGGATTTGTGAATTATTAACATGGTTTGTTTATCTTTTACTCAATTTCGTCCCTTCTTCTTGTATAATATAATTGTTTTCTCATGTATACAATTAAACCCCAAATGAGCTAGTTTGCAAAACAAATATTACTTTCCAAATATATAAACGTCAGAAAAAAGTATTCTAGCTAATAGGTCACACAATTTTAGTTTCATCTGTACCATTCGCTCATCTTGGATGGTACAATTTTACGTTCGACGTGAACGATGTGACATTACTGCTGACATCACGTAGACATATGTATATAATGTCCTGGCACAGTGGGGCACCAGGAGCGGGGTTACGCTACCACCTTTTCGACGAGATTGCAATTTTACATTACGCAGATTAGATGTGTGCTTTGATTTCGGATTGGCTGGCTCGAGTCGATATTTTGCATATACATTTGTTTACAAACTAATCGTGTAACAGACCGCAGCGCACATTATCATTATACTTGTAGTTTTTAACATGCATAATCTACACCTAATAAACATCACATCAAAGATTTCATTACTCAGCTGATGATATGTTTCAGATGACATTCGCCAGACCAAATGTGCTATAAATAAGTTATAATCGATCGACATTTTAATGGGTACATAAACTCATAACATCGGTTTAAGTTTTGTTTTAAAAATGTGTAAAATTGTTTATAGGTATGGAATTGTGAAACATATTGTATGTATATAGATATGAAATTGTATTTTTGAACATTTTACGACGTTAAATAAAGTGATGCTCCGATTTGTTGGAACAATTCGTGCTGTCATCGATAATGTCTTTCACGGCTACTCATCCTATGCATATACCTAGGACAAGCTGTCGTATTTTCCGCAAATATCACTGTGACATGTCACCATTAGTCCATTCGAGAAGCGACTGAAGTTGAAACCCATCACCAAGACTAAAAAAATCTTCTGGTCAAACGGAGTCACGTGACTTCAATTTGGGATGATTAACTTCGATTTTCTTAACCTCTTTCATTCGAATATCACACTGGCACCTATAGCTCTTGTGACTGACTTGATAACTCCCAACCATGGATTGATAATTGAGGCACGGCAAGATGCGACAGGCTTTGGTATAGCAAATACAGGAGGTTGCATTTAAAAGGCCACACAGAACGACACAAATACAGCATTAAAGTAATATATATATAACAGGCCACATCAGAACGATATAAGAATGAAGTTATTTTCCTAAAGCGACAGAACGACAAAATGGAATTTAACAGTCTCATTTTACAGCGACAGATTTCAGCGACAGTTTGAGGAAACTATATTTTCTAGAAGGCAACACCACAACGACAGAATGGAAACAGCCTTTTTCAAAACGACATGTTGAAAGCATTATTTACTAATTTATCGTGTAGTTTTTGCGAAGAAATTACATACATGAGCAGTGTGACTAACGTCACAGGACCTACGAAGTAGGGTTTGATATGATTGAACTATTCTACCCGAAGAAAATAAATTAAGACCCTTTAAACATGCCGTCAATGCCAGATGTTGAGTTTTATACAGCTGTAGATCAGGGCTCTGGGTGCATATTTCATGTTTCCATACATTTGATGCATGCAACAGCAAAAACAAAGCCTCCTTGAACAACCTATCTTTGTACAGGTACATGTAACTCAGAAAATACCATTCTCTCAAAAGAAAACAATTCGCGCCAGGAAGGCCAGTAGTAATGTAAGAGCAGATAGACGTAATGGCGCTTCACTGCGCATGCGCAGAACCTTTTGTGACGTCACAGCGACCTGTTTTGGGGAGGTTTTGTGGAGGTGTGCGCATGTGTTGTGGTTGGTGGAGGTGGGTTTAAGATGGCGGCGGTTGTGGTTGGTGGAGGTGGGTTTAAGATGGCGGCGGCTTGTGGTTGGTGGAGGTGGGTTTAAGATGGCGGCGGCTTGGTGGTTGGTGGAGGTGGGTTTAAGATGGCGGCGGCTTGGTGGTTGGTGGAGGTGGGTTTAAGATGGCGGCGGCTTGGTGGTTGGTGGAGGTGGGTTTAAGATGGCGGCGGCTTGGTGGTTGGTGGAGGTGGGTTTAAGATGGCGGCGGCTTGGTGGTTGGTGGAGGTGGGTTTAAGATGGCGGCGGCTTGGTGGTTGGTGGAGGTGGGTTTAAGATGGCGGCGGTTTGTGGTTGGTGGAGGTGGGTTTAAGATGGCGGCGGTTTGTGGTTGGTGGAGGTGGGTTTAAGATGGCGGCGGTTTGTGGTTGGTGGAGGTGGGTTTAAGATGGCGGCTTGTGGTTGGTGGTGGTGGGTTTAAGATGGCGGCGGCTTGTGGTTGGTGGGTGGTGGGTTTAAGATGGCGATCGTATGTTCAAGATGGCGGCACATCCGGTGTCGAAAACTGGCCATTTCATCGAGATGTGGTCACCTAGTGTCGAAAACTGCACCCTGTATGGGTCCCGCTAGACGTTTTGGAGCTAGGGGCGCCACTAATGGTCCAATGAACAAGTGTGTGACGTCACTTCCGGTTGGGGTGAATGGGGCGTGACCTCTGGCCATGTCTAGACTTGTCTGTGTCTGTCATGTACTGGGGTTTTTTTTCTCTACAATGGCGTTCACGTGGTGTGGTGGGTCTGCGCAAGTGTGTGATGTCACTTCCGGTTTTCACTAAAACGATCTCCAACTTTTCCGGCCCCGGCGGGCCCCGGCCCCCCACCGCAGCGCGCGCGCGGGTTCTCCGGAAGTGTGCAAGGGCACTATATCCCATCGGGGTATATATTTCATCCAAGTATAGCGGAAAGCGGTTGTCATGAATAACAACAAGTTCAGCAAGGTTTATACAGTTTATTATCCCCAATGTTACATCATACCCAGGCTGGGGGAGCCGCCCTGGGTATGTTTAGTATGTTCACAGCAAAACAAATTGAAATATCAAACACCATGTTTTATTATTTAGCGCACCGTCACATTATGTACAAGTGTTTACTGATCTCAAGTCAACGATCAGCATGTAGACATAGAGACTATGTGCGGCATCTTATGGTATTCATCAGTGTGCGGGTGACGCATTCAACCGATGGCGGTGGTCGGTCAGCTTGGTAAGGAAGAACGTGGCATTGGTCACCTTCTCTACTACCCATTGTATGTTGGGGCGTTGACGATGCGCCCATCTCAAGGGTTCCACGGTGTCCAGTATCTCCAGCATCGTCTCTAGTGACCTCCGGTTAATGATGGTGAGCGGTTGGTCAAACACATGGCTGTTATTACTGGCATAATAATACCGTAACTGGTCCGTCTTTTTGTGACGTAAGATGTACCCGAAAGCAACATTCAATTTGAAGGCCGTAGTTTGATCTTTGAAGATGGCTTCCACGTAGCTGCGTAGACGGGTGAGGTGGGTCAGTGGGAAATTGTAGATATCTGGAATGGGGCGATCACGGTGGAAAATGTGCCGTATCATGGGCCATTGGCGCCGATCGATGTCATTCACTGGATGGGCGTCCTGTAACACATCGCTGGGAATATCCACTGCATCTTCCAGAAAATGTGCGATGTCGTCAGGCGTATGACTGGCAACAGCAATGCTAGGGACTGGCTGGATATCTAGACTTTTCTGAACTGTGGGTATAGGCGGGCTCTCCGTCATCGCATCACCAGTGGCGTTCGTCTCCCCGGCCTTATCTTCACTGGGTCTCACCTTCCGCGGCTCCTCTTCAGTAGGAAGTTGTCGCTCATGCCATGGTACCGGGGCATGAATCAACCGCTGATGCCGTCTTAACTGACTGTGTCGTTTGAAGAGTTCACCACATTCATTACATTGTTCCTTCGCGCCCTCGTGGAGTGAGCGTTCGTGGCGCACTAACTGATCCTCCCGATTAAATGACCGTGCGCAGGTTATACAAGTATACCGTGTACCGTTGTGGGTGGAGGCCTCGTGGCGTCGTAAATTATCTAGACGAGTAAACTGCTTCTGGCAAGTTGTGCAAGTGAACATCTTGATGGTTGACAGAGAGTCTGATGAAACGGCAAGGCCGCTCCCCTTTTATAGCACGCTAGCTGGTGATCTATTTTTAGCACACTCTACCCCAAGTCGAGGATCGAGACTGGTGTACTGGTGTACGACTGAGCCGCATTGCGCAGACGCGAAGTACCCGGATGATAGACACGGACGTCACCGATCCGAAAAGACACGGACTTTACCGAAAATACACGCACTTTAACGAAAAGACACGGACGTACCCGAAAAGACACGAAGGTGAACGCCATTGTGGGAAACCCCCACAGACAGGTCAGTACATGCATTCCTATGATGTTCACGCATAATAAAAATGTAATCTGTGTTGTTGTTGTTGCTCCCTTTTTTGGACTAACCCATCAGAATAGTACGTATCACGGACTACACCCGTAGAGCTACATCTGGTCTATAAAACACGTCCCTCTGGATCCCACACCTTCATTTCTACAGAGCCATGGCGGACATCCAGCCCCATGCGACTCACATTTTACAGCATGCCACCGCGGTGAATTCATTCACGGGTTACCGAGCAGTGGTCCGGTCCATGTTTGCAGATGGCGACGACAACGAGGGACGACGCCAGATCCTGAACGAGTTCACAGAAGCGGTCCTCCACAGAGTGCACTCGATGGAGAGGCGTGCCATCACTCACCACTACTGGACTATGACAGCCATCCTTGATGCTCGCGCTATGGACCAGGAGCGCTCACGCCGGAACCAGCGCCGGCTGGTTGGCCTTATACTAGTCTGTGCCCTATTGACCCTGGCGCTGTGGTATTGACAGTGGGGACTATAAATACGAGGGTCAGACAGAGTGTGTGTCATTCACCGTTCGACATTTGGACCAAGCATGTCACCCGTCCTACGAGCCATCCTGCCCCTTACACCCCAGGTGGGGTTACACGTCTATGAAGATAAAATCATCCTGGTGGAAGACCGTGGAGCTATTTGCTGGGCGCCCGCTGAGACCGTATCGAATACGGTGACGCTACCTCGTGACGGCTGGACCAAATTTAAACGGGTGTTGAGCGGCGAGCTCGATGGACACGTCATCCACATAGACAATGCCATCTACGTATACCGTGGACCCTTCTTCCCACGTCTGGGCCGCTACCAAGACCCTACGCGAGGCTTCACCCTAGACCCCGATCTGTGGACAGCCTTGGAGAAAGTGGTGTCTATCGTGGACCAGCTGTTTACACCGGACGAGCGATCATCAGACGAGTTGGAGTGGGCTCGTGCCCTGAGAGAAGCGGCGGCAGAACCCCATGAACAACTACATGAACCCGACGACGACGATGCCATTGATTACCCGGCTAGACTCAGTCAGCCCAGTGACATGACCACCTGATCCTTTTGATCTCACGGGGTTGTCCCTATAAATACGAGAAACAGTCAACTCTGGTACCATTCACGTACTGACCATGGCGGAGCATATGATACTGGCGTATCTCAGCTTGACCCCCGAGGTTTTCCTGCACGTGTATGCGGATAAGGTCGATATCATGGAGGAGGTGGGAGACATCTGTGATGCGGACCCTACACAACCGTGCCCGGCTCACATTCGTCTGTCCCGAGAGGGCTGGACCAAATTCAAACGGGTGTTGTCTGGTGAACTGGACGGCGATCTCATCCACTTGTGTCACGATGTGTACATCCGACGCGGCCCTTTCTTTGCTCAATTGGCTCGGCTAGATGGGGATACAGTGCATTTTACCCTTCACCCTGATCTATGGTCTGCATTGGAAGATGCCGTGGTAGATGTGGATGAAGTGCTTATCAAGCGGTCATCAGACGAGTTGGACTGGTCATTGACCATGGACACTGTGAAAGCCAATGAAGAAAATCAGAAAGAAACTCCGGCCCAAGATATACCCGTTATAAATAAACGAAAGAGCCAGGGTGCATCATCATTGTGTCACCATGAAGCGCTGGGAGAAGGTGTTGGATAACTTATACTACAGTCCCGACAGTCCGGCGGCCTATAGTGCATTGTCGGCTCTCTATCGAGCGGCCAAACCCCAGGGGATACAACGTACCCAAGTCCGAGATTGGTTAAGAAAACAAGACACCTATACCTTACATCGAGCTGTCCGTCGCCATTTTCTACGGAACCGGGTCATCGTGGGAGGAATAGATGCCCAGTGGCAAGCGGATTTGGTCGATATGAGCGCCTTTGCCAAACACAACGATGGGAATCGGTATATCTTGACGTGCATCGATATCCTATCCAAGTATGCGTGGGTGGTACCCATCCGGACGAAAACGGGGGCGAATCTCATAGCGGCGTTCAAAGACATCTTCAAGACCGGGCGCAAACCTTTGTATTTGCAAACCGACGAAGGCACGGAATTCCTCAACAGACCGTTCCAAGCCTTTCTGAAAGCCCAGAAGGTCTTCTTCTTCCATACGTACAACGAGACCAAGGCATCCGTGGTGGAAAGGTTCAACAGGACATTTAAAGGTCGTATGTATAAATATTTCACCTATAAGAATACACGGCGGTACATCGATGTTCTCCCGAAACTGGTGAGGGGTTACAATCGAGCCTATCATCGAAGTATACAGAGAGCCCCCATTACCGTGACCCAACGCAATGAAGCCCAAGTCCGGCGTGTCTTGTACCCCAGACCATCGCAGCGAACGACGAAGGAGATGTTCAAGGTCGGGGACCCTGTACGGATCAGTAAAGTCAAGGGCAAGTTCGAGAAAAGTTACTTGCCCAACTGGAGCGATGAGCACTTCCTGATTAAACGGCGCCTACCCTGACAGCGGCGAGTCTATGAACTGGAAGATCTTCAAGGGGAACCGCTGCTAGGCACGTTTTACGAGATGGAATTACAGCCTGTCGTAAAATCACAGCAAGACTACTACACGGTGGAGCAGATTTTGAAAACGGAACGTCGACGTGGCAAACTGTTTCATTTCGTCAAATGGCAAGGCTGGCCCAGTTCCTTCAATTCCTGGGTCGCTGCCAACCAGGTGAAACGACTATAAAAGCCAGACACCACTACCGTCCTCCTTCATTCCACGTCCAACCATGAACACGGTGCATCCGTCTCTGAACACAGCGTCTTCCAAAACGCGCAAAGTGCAAGTAGGCTTTGGTGTACTAGTGCTAACCCTGCTGAGTGTGTTGTACGGAGGTGTGTTTTACGACGTAGCCTATGTCAGCACGTTACTTAACCAACTGAGAACACCAGCCATCAGTGAAACCGGTCTACAGAGAGCACCAGTGGTATCCAGCCCAGTCACCACCACCGCCACACCCCGTGTACAAGCCACAACGAGTGTAAGCTCCACACTTACACCAAGAACACCCACTACGTCTGAAGACCCACCGGATTTCATACCTCACAGTGAACCGACAACGACGACCACCCACGTTGTACCCATCACCACCATCATCATCCCTGAACGTGAACAGACAACGACAACCGACGTTGTGCTCACCACCACTCCAGTTCACTCGTACCAAATTTACAAGAGCGGGTTACCACGACAGCGGATACACCTCCAACCATGGACCCTCGGTGGCAGCATCCCTTCACCTGCGTCATCGCAGGACCGACGGGCTCCGGCAAAACGCATTTCGTCAGGAAGCTCCTCGAACACGCCGACAGCATGATCACTCCACCCATTGCCAGAGTCGTGTGGTGTTACGGAGAATGGCAGGAAGCGTATGCAGCAATGCCCCACATCACGTTCGTGGAAGGCCTACCTAACCTGGCCGATTTGGAACCCGACACCTTGGTGGTTCTGGATGATCTCATGGCGGAGACGGATGCGCGGGTCACCCAACTCTTTACCAAAGGCAGCCATCATCGACGGCTCAGCATCATCTACATTGTGCAGAATCTGTTCAGTAAAAACAAAGAACATCGGAACATCAGCTTAAATGCCCACTACATGGTGGTCTTCAAAAACCCGAGAGATACCACTCAACTGCTGCACCTGGCGAGACAGATGTATCCCGGCCGCACACCGTTTGCATTGGAAGCCTTTAAAGATGCCACAACCCCTCAGCACGGGTATATGCTCTTCGACCTGAAGCAAACCACCCCGACCACCTTCGACTACGGACCGGCATCTTTCCCGGAGAGACTCACCACGTGTACATGCAAAAATAATGTAAACACACCTACAGTGGCTCCCCCAGCTGGGGTGTGTGTGTGTTTTGATGATGGGGATAATAAAAAAGAATGAATACCACAGCAGGATTGATTTTTTGTCTCTGAAGTAGATAAAAAGAGCAGAATTGTGGGTTCTAGCATTAGTTGTACAGGATGTCTGCGCGAGTACGGAAGCACGCTCCTACGCTCCTTGTATTGAAGACGGCCCCACCCGAGTTAGTCCGAACCATTGTACGCGGTGCGGACCCTGCTCTCGTGTGCTGTCTGTGCGAGATTGGACTCAATATCTTAAAAGGCAACGTACCACTGACTCCGCCTCAGAAGACCAAGTTGGCCAAGCATAAGACAGGTCTAAGAACCTTAGTCCAGAAGCGAGTGTCTCAAACACAAAAGAAAAAGGTGTTACAGCAAGGCGGATTTCTCGGGGCCATCTTAGCACCGTTGGCCGCTTCCGTGTTGGGTCCAGTATTGGGTGGACTCTTCGGCCGACAATGAACCACACGAAAAAAATGTTCCTCGTCGAATCTCGGCTGCTTCAAAACCTCCAATCGCCCTACCCTGTCCCTTCTACGGTGAAGACGATAAACACCCTCGATGGAGAAATGCAACAGATCTTACAGAGACCGGGGTTAAGCGATAGTGAGAAAGTACAACGGTACAATGAGACGCTTCAGCGGTACATGACGTTCATGGACCAATACAAAACCCTCTGCTCCAGCACCACCACCATCACCACGTGACACACCGCCGACCTCAGCACCGCTCCAACAGCCGGGTGGAGTACCTTCCACAGCCCCACAGTGGGTCGAAGACGAAGTCCTGAAGAGTGTACCTGCCTCGTTCAAGAAACAAGCTGGCCTGGTATTACAACGGATGAAACAGAATCCTAACATGACTTGGAATGATAAAGACGAACTCCTGGTACAGAATCAGGTGGTCCCCGGGACCCACATGACGGATTTAGTGAATGACCTGATGCGTCAACGCAGGACGCACACGAATCCTCGAGGATGGGAGGTCTTCGCTCAAGGCTTGAAAGACATGCATGTACCACAGGAATTGATGGGCAACCCTCAGCGCTGGGCCTTTATGCAGAATGTGAGTACACCACCAGAACCCTGGGAACCGGAGTCACCTCCCACATCACCACCACGGCGGGCACCTACGTTTTCACCCCTTTTACCACGCCACCCCCTGCAACCACCAAGAGCTAAATCACCGCCACCATCACGACGATTAGCGCCCAAGGCCTGGGAGAAGTATTAAAACCAACAGCAGCAGCAGGACAGCTCAGTCATCATGTTTTACCTCACCCTACCCAGTAACAGCTCGGCTGATGTGTTTCCTGACAACACCTTGACCAAGTACGTGACCCAGTTACCACAACCGTTGCATTTACCGGGACGCTGGGAATGTGGACTCGTGGATATCCAATACCCTTACTCGTGGTACAACGTGCGAGCCAATGAAGTATGGTACGAGGTGACCTACGAAGGACAAGAAACTCGACTCAAAATACCTGAAGGTCAATACGATACCCCCAAGGAGTTCATGGGTGGACTGAGAAGTCTGATGCATTATAAGTCTCTACGAGACGTCACGAATACTTCAAAACCCATCAAATCTTTCCCCTTCAAAAATCATGTGGACTTCGATTACAACGCATACAACGACAAGGCCAATCTCACGCTCAGCCCCAACGTGAGTGTCGAACTCAGTGCTACCCTACAGCAAATGCTGGGTTTCAATTACCAGGGGTACGCTGGCCCCACTGGCGAGATAGGCCACATCCCGATGGACATGCGTGGTGGTATGTATGGCCTGTACGTCTACTCGGACGTGGTCGATGCACACATTGTCGGCGACAGCAACGTACCTCTACTGCGCGTCTGCCCGGTGAAAGGCACGTATGGCGCTCAAGTCACCCACAGTTTCAGGCATATCGTGTATCTACCGGTCAGTCAGACTGATATTAGCTCCATCGTCATCGATATAAGAGACGACACGGGACGACCGGTGGCATTCGAACGAGGAAAAGTGGTGCTGACACTTCATTTCCGTCAAGTCCGAGCGGTTCACTTTGCATAATGAAGGTGCTTTATCAATGCCATACAGCCAGTTACGTCGATCATTACACCAAACAGGCCGGGGGTAACTTTCCTGTCTTTGCGGGTACACGCATGCAACGAGGCCATGGACTGGGGAACATACTCGGGAGCATCGTCAAAACGTTCCTGCCCTTGGTGACGCGTGGGGTCAAAGCGATCGGCAAACAAGCGGTGCGCAGTGGACTGCAAGTGGCCGGTGATGTCTTGGGGGTACGGCACCCAAAGAATCCTTGAAACGGCGGGCCAAAGAAGCGGGAGGCGTCTTGGTGGCCAAAGCACAACGCACCGTAGGAAATAAAAGAGCTGCCCCACCGAGACCACGCACCAGTCGACGACCGACCCAGCGACGACGCACATCGAAGAAGACCAAGGATATCTTTTCTTAAAGATGGCTTTCATCCATGCCCAGTCGTGTCCTTCTACCAACAGTGAATTTGATTTATGGACCGTCCCACCTACTCAGACCAGTGCCGAAGAGGGTCAATGGGTAGAACATCTGCCCCTTTCCAGCATTACAGCCACAGGCCCCATTGAATTCACCATCACCAACGCAGATACGACCTACCTGGATTTAGCCCATACGTACCTGTGTATGTGAAAGCTAAAATCACCAATAAAGATGGGACAGCCCTGAAAGCAGATGCACCCGTGGGTCCAGTGAATCTCTGGCTTCATTCGCTATTCCAGCAAGTGGATATAGCCCTGAGTGATAAACTGGTGAGCGCCTCGACGAGCACGTACCCGTACCGAGCCTACATCGAAACACTGTTATCCTACGGGCGTGACGCTAAAAAGTCGTATTTGACAGCCCCGTTGTTCTACCGAGATACCCCAGGCAACATGGAAGCGAGTCCTGATAACGCCGGCTATACGGAGAGAGTGGATGCCACAGCAGAGAGTCACTCGGTCGATATAATGGGACGTCTGCATGCGGACTTATTCATGCAGGACCGATACCTCTTGAATGGAGTACCTGTCAAAATACGACTAGTGCGCGCAACGCCTGCGTTCGCCTTGATGGCCGCGAATGAGGAC